>JAXIVJ010000784.1:12500-140000 GCA_036785665.1 Chirona hameri | reverse complement strand
CCTCTGGTATAAAGGCGCGTTGGTGCCCCTGAATAGCCCAAGGGACGGGAGGCATGAAGGGACATTTTTATTGTGTGCATAATTGAGCAATTCTAATTTAGCATCATTTCGCGAGAAAAACGTTTTCCAGCGTCCAATGCTTGTGATTTCATGGCGGCACCAGGCCATTATTTCCACCTCCCGTATTCAAGGAGGCACGGTTCCCCGGTGCCTCCCCTCGCCCCACAGTACCGCATACCAGCACGGTGGTGCCCCTGGTACACCGGCACCATCGTGGGCCTGGTACGCCGGCGCGGTAGTGGCATTGGTACACCGGTGTGGTGGTGCCCCTGGTGCACCAGCGCGGTGGTGCCCATGGTGCCCCGCGTGGTGGTGCCCCTGGTACACCGGCGTGGTGGTGCCCCTGGTATACCGGCGTGGTGGTGCCCCTGGTATACCGGCGTGGTGGTGCCCCTGGTATACCGGCGTGGTGGTGCCCCTGGTACACCGGCGCGTGGGTGCCCCTGGTATACCGGCGCGGTGGTGCCCTTGGTTCAAAGAATACTGAATGATGTGCGACGCGTAGCGGCGCAGCATTTTTTGCTTTACTTTGGATTTTTGCCGATGGGGTTTTGGTGGTGCCCCTGGTGCCCCTGGTGCGGTGGTGCCCCTTCATGGCCCAAGGGGGGTCATGACCCCCGTGACCCCCCTGGATCCGCCACTGGCCCTTTGTAAGCAACAGCACGTTCATACTTTCGAATGTCTTGTTATAAAGCAGTTGCCATTTATATGGAAACTCCTTTGAGGAGGCGCCGGACCAGACCAGGCCTGAACAGCACGTCTCTCTGCCTCAGGGAAGGTAACATTCGAGCGTCCTCTGGCGGTGACGGCGGCTGAGGTGGCCATTTACAACGGCGACAGTTTGACCGGTCTGTGTGAGGATGCGCTCACCACGGACACATCGCCGGTAAGCGTCCAGCTCGGCGGTGTCCGTGAGGCACCGTTTGGAGTGGTTTCCGAAACGGTGCGGCTGTCTGTTTTAATTCACCTCTCCTCGCCCGCGCAGGACCAGTGTTTGTGGAATGCACCAATTTGTGTCGATATCTTTGCGATGTTGCATCCTCCTCCAGGTTGCGTGTGACTTTCTGTAACGTTCCGTGATTCGATGTGACGTTCTCGGACGTTTTACGTCGTTCTGTGCCGTCACATGACATTGTGACGTTTTATGACTGCGACTTTTTGTGGCTTTGTGCGACTTTGTGCGACTTTGTGCGACTTTGTGCGACTTTGTGCGACTTTGTGCGCCGTTCGGTGCCGTTCGGTGACGTTCGGTGACGTTCGGTGACGTTCGGTGACGTTCGGTGACGTTTGTAACATTCTATGATGTCAATGCCCCTGTCTCCAGGTATTGTTCGGCTACCCGCTCACGCTTCTCGGTCCAGTGACGTTCCATGGTGGCGTCACCGTGGAGACAGACGCTGCCGTCGGTCTGCTGAACGGGGAGCGCCTGGACCAGTGGCTGGCCTCGCTGGTGCTGCAGGGCGATGCAGAGGTCACTCTGAATGGTCCGCTGCGGATCCAGCAGGCGGCAGTGGCAGGACACGTGCTGGCGCCAGGTCAGCTATGGGCAGCGTCAGGGGTCAGAGGGCAGAGGGCAGAGGGCAGAGGTCAGAGGTCAGAGGTCAGAGGTCAGAGGTCAGAGGTCAGATGTCAGGGGTCAGGGGTCAGGGGTCAGGGGTCAGAGGTCAGAGGTCAGGGGTCAGGGGGCAGGGGCAGCGTCATGACCAGTGGCTGAGAGGGTCGTCATCACTGCTGGCAGTCGGACTGGCCAGTTAGCTGTGTGTGCGTGCTGCGTATTGTTTCTGTGAAGATTGCATTATTTCTAACTGTCGGGGGTCTCAAGTGGGCAACCAGTTCGTAAGGTCCGCTCAAAAGATTCGGCATGCTCTCGCATTTTATGACTTTCTTGATTACTCCAGACACAAGCCGAAACGATTACAAAGTCAGCTAACATCGGATTGCTATGCGCGACACATACCATGTTCAATGCTCAAGTCGCCAGCCACCTGTCCATGTTTCAGGTCTAATCAACGGCAAGCCCCAGTCGGCCTGGGTGGAACTGGACAGTGATATTACAGTCAGCAGTCTACACTTCGACCAAGGACTCACGATCATTGTAAGGCGCGTCATATCGCTCCAGATAGTGAATAGTGACGTCATGATTGGGGTAAATGCCAGTGGTGATCAATACTGGAGTCAGTGGCTGGGCGAATGAAGTGAACGTTCAACGGTAACTTAATATAGACTACGTTTTAGCTGTGTTTATACAAGTTATGCTAGTGTTTCGCCCCATTAGAGCTCATTCCTTTTTCTGCTGATAAATTTATTTATCGTGACGAGCAACGCACTCCACGCGCTTGTGTGTGTTCTGTCTAGGACGGTCTGGATGTGAGCGGCCTGGTGGACGGTGAACATCACGCGTGCGCGCGCGCGCGCGCGCGTGCGTGTGTGTGTGTGCGTGTGTGTGCGCGCGTGTGTGTGTGTGTGTGTGTGTGTGTGTGTGTGTGTGTGTGTGTGTGTGTGTGTGTGTGTGTGTGTGTGTGTGTGTGTGTGTGTGTGTGTGTGTGTGTGTGTGTGTGTGTGTGTGTGTGTGTGTGTGTGTGTGTGTGTGTGTGTGTGTGTGTGTGTGTGTGTGTGTGTGTGTGTGTGTGTGTGTGTGTGTGTGTGTGTGTGTGTGTGTGTGTGTGTGTGTGTGTGTGTGTGTGTGTGTGTGTGTGTGTGTGTGTGTGTGTGTGTGTGTGTGTGTGTGTGTGTGTGTGTGTGTGTGTGTGTGTGTGTGTGTGTGTGTGTGTGTGTGTGTGTGTGTGTGTGTGTGTGTGTGTGTGTGTGTGTGTGTGTGTGTGTGTGTGTGTGTGTGTGTGTGTGTGTGTGTGTGTGTGTGTGTGTGTGTGTGTGTGTGTGTGTGTGTGTGTGTGTGTGTGTGTGTGTGTGTGTGTGTGTGTGTGTGTGTGTGTGTGTGTGTGTGTGTGTGTGTGTGTGTGTGTGTGTGTGTGTGTGTGTGTGTGTGTGTGTGTGTGTGTGTGTGTGTGTGTGTGTGTGTGTGTGTGTGTGTGTGTGTGTGTGTGTGTGTGTGTGTGTGTGTGTGTGTGTGTGTGTGTGTGTGTGTGTGTGTGTGTGTGTGTGTGTGTGTGTGTGTGTGTGTGTGTGTGTGTGTGTGTGTGTGTGTGTGTGTGTGTGTGTGTGTGTGTGTGTGTGTGTGTGTGTGTGTGTGTGTGTGTGTGTGTGTGTGTGTGTGTGTGTGTGTGTGTGTGTGTGTGTGTGTGTGTGTGTGTGTGTGTGTGTGTGTGTGTGTGTGTGTGTGTGTGTGTGTGTGTGTGTGTGTGTGTGTGTGTGTGTGTGTGTGTGTGTGTGTGTGTGTGTGTGTGTGTGTGTGTGTGTGTGTGTGTGTGTGTGTGTGTGTGTGTGTGTGTGTGTGTGTGTGTGTGTGTGTGTGTGTGTGTGTGTGTGTGTGTGTGTGTGTGTGTGTGTGTGTGTGTGTGTGTGTGTGTGTGTGTGTGTGTGTGTGTGTGTGTGTGTGTGTGTGTGTGTGTGTGTGTGTGTGTGTGTGTGTGTGTGTGTGTGTGTGTGTGTGTGTGTGTGTGTGTGTGTGTGTGTGTGTGTGTGTGTGTGTGTGTGTGTGTGTGTGTGTGTGTGTGTGTGTGTGTGTGTGTGTGTGTGTGTGTGTGTGTGTGTGTGTGTGTGTGTGTGTGTGTGTGTGTGTGTGTGTGTGTGTGTGTGTGTGTGTGTGTGTGTGTGTGTGTGTGTGTGTGTGTGTGTGTGTGTGTGTGTGTGTGTGTGTGTGTGTGTGTGTGTGTGTGTGTGTGTGTGTGTGTGTGTGTGTGTGTGTGTGTGTGTGTGTGTGTGTGTGTGTGTGTGTGTGTGTGTGTGTGTGTGTGTGTGTGTGTGTGTGTGTGTGTGTGTGTGTGTGTGTGTGTGTGTGTGTGTGTGTGTGTGTGTGTGTGTGTGTGTGTGTGTGTGTGTGTGTGTGTGTGTGTGTGTGTGTGTGTGTGTGTGTGTGTGTGTGTGTGTGTGTGTGTGTGTGTGTGTGTGTGTGTGTGTGTGTGTGTGTGTGTGTGTGTGTGTGTGTGTGTGTGTGTGTGTGTGTGTGTGTGTGTGTGTGTGTGTGTGTGTGTGTGTGTGTGTGTGTGTGTGTGTGTGTGTGTGTGTGTGTGTGTGTGTGTGTGTGTGTGTGTGTGTGTGTGTGTGTGTGTGTGTGTGTGTGTGTGTGTGTGTGTGTGTGTGTGTGTGTGTGTGTGTGTGTGTGTGTGTGTGTGTGTGTGTGTGTGTGTGTGTGTGTGTGTGTGTGTGTGTGTGTGTGTGTGTGTGTGTGTGTGTGTGTGTGTGTGTGTGTGTGTGTGTGTGTGTGTGTGTGTGTGTGTGTGTGTGTGTGTGTGTGTGTGTGTGTGTGTGTGTGTGTGTGTGTGTGTGTGTGTGTGTGTGTGTGTGTGTGTGTGTGTGTGTGTGTGTGTGTGTGTGTGTGTGTGTGTGTGTGTGTGTGTGTGTGTGTGTGTGTGTGTGTGTGTGTGTGTGTGTGTGTGTGTGTGTGTGTGTGTGTGTGTGTGTGTGTGTGTGTGTGTGTGTGTGTGTGTGTGTGTGTGTGTGTGTGTGTGTGTGTGTGTGTGTGTGTGTGTGTGTGTGTGTGTGTGTGTGTGTGTGTGTGTGTGTGTGTGTGTGTGTGTGTGTGTGTGTGTGTGTGTGTGTGTGTGTGTGTGTGTGTGTTCTGATCTGCTCAGGACGGCCTGGATGTGACCGGCCTGGTGGACGGGTAAACATCACGCATGTGTGTGTGTGTTCTGTTCTGTTCAGGACGGCCTGGATGTGAGCGGCCTGGTGGACGGGTGAACATCACATATTTTTGTGTATTCTGTTCTGTTCAGGACGGTCTGGATGTGACTGACCTGGTGGACGGGTGAACATCACATATGTTTGTGTGTTCTGTTCTGTTCAGGACGGCCTGGATGTGACCGGCCTGGTGGACGGAGTGAACGTCTCCCACGTGTTGGAGACAGCAGTGGACCTGCAGTCTGATGCCAGCATACCGGCCGACATAGTCTTCAACGGAGACGTCACTGTCTGGAGTGAGCTGGACGCTCACTTTGGGGCTGAAAGTAGCGATGGCGGCATTGGCTGTGCTGGCATCACAGGCAGGGGTGTGGTCTCAGGTGCCGAGCCATGTAATGCTAATGCTACATACGATATTCCCAACATAATTATATAAAAATGGGAATTAGTTATTCGTCACAGTGCTCCGTTATGTGCTCAGTCTGATAATATTCGCAATTTTCCCGAAAGTCCCTGCCTCGATAGGATAGTGGTTATGTAAGATAGTCAATAGTCATTGTAGTCTTGACTGCTGCTGCGACATCGCTAACAAAGTACCCATGCACGGAAAGGAAAACCGATCTTCAGCCAATCATTGCTCTCTCTGTCTATATGCTGTGCGAGTCTGATCTGTTAGCAGAGTCCTCCGCTAGATGGCAGTGCGCCTGCGGGAGAAATCCAGTCTTCTCCGAGTCGCCGACGCGTGTGGAGCTGGCGGCTACTACGAGACTCGAACACATGCTGCTGACCGTTGAGGTCAGCGATGACGGTCCGTATGCACCTGGACACCACGACCGTGTACGGTATTGACAACAGCCCGTGTATTGCCCACAGTGCACCTGAACACTCCTCGCATCAACGACCTGCAGCTGTCGGAGGATCTACTAATCAGTTACCGACTGGACCGGATGCAGACGGTGACCGGCGCCAAACACTTCGACACGCTGCTGCTGGACGGGGGCCTGTGCGGTCGTCTGAACGGCGTGCGGCTGTCCCAGCTCTGCAGCGAGCTGCTCAGCTCTGACCCCAGCGTGGTGCAGCTGGTCACCCAGCAGCTGGTGAGTCGCCGACACGCCGCAGATGGCAGCAATGTTGATGGAAACCGGCCGCGCTATGACGGAAACTTCGCTATTCGGAATCGAGAATAACGGCGGCGTAAACATGCTATGTGCCTACGAAGGCTCTTTAATTCACGATATGAAATGCAGTCGGCAGAACGTATAAGTTTATTTATCAAAAGATCTTGGACCTACCGCGTAGCAAGTTTTCGTCATTTTTCACATCTCCACCCCTCTTCACACTTTCAATGACTGCTAGCACTTCTTTTATCACAAGTTGTCAAGCCATCCTACGTAGTGCCAGCGACACTGAACGCTGTAAGTCACACAGTATTTGTATTTAGAAAGTCAAGGATGCATAATCAATTTACGCATTAGTCTTGATGGATTTCTAAAACTCGCCCGTTTAAAACGCCATTTTCATGTACCTACTGGCGTCTCTCCGTGTCTCTCCGTGTCTCTCCGTGTCTCTCCGTGTCTCTCCGTGTCTCTCCGTGTCTCTCCGTGTCTCCCAGTATCTCTCCGTGTCTCTCCGTGTCTCTCCCTCTCCGTGTCTCTCCGTGTCTCAGTGTCTCTCCGTGTCTCAGTGTCTCTCAGTCTCCGCGTCTCTCAGTCTCTCCGCGTCTCTCCGTGTCTCTCCGTGTCTCTCCGTGTCTCTCCGCGTCTCTCCGCGTCTCTCCGCGTCTCTCCGCGTCTCTCCGCGTCTCTCCGCGTCTGTCGTGTCTGTCGCCCCCAGGCGTTCCAGCACCGTCCTGCCAACATGGAGGAGCCGGTTGCCGGCCTGGCCGACAACCTGACCACCGTCACCGCGCTGCTGCACGGACGCAAGGACGACATAACGCTCTGGATGACCCAGCTGCGGGCGGAGATCGGACGGGTCAGAAGCAACGCAGCCACCCTGCTCCAGACGCCAGGTAACAGCAAAGGGCTAGGCTAGAAAGCCTCTCAGCTGGACTCGAAAGGACAGCACTTGCCAATGATGTCGTGACTGCATGGACGCTATCGATACTTGTTTGTATTGCATATCAGGCTACATGGCGTAAAGGCAAAACATCTTTTTCCCATACATGCAGCATTGCACGTCTAAATGGGGAAAACCAGGCATTAAAATGGCACGTGCATTATACCACACTTTTGGAGTATGGGAGAAAAAGTGTTTTGTTTTCTTCTTCAAAGGTGTGGTATTATATAATACTGCATGAGGCTGGTGTAAATCAATTTTCAAGACCGAGGTGCTTTCTTGATTTTTGAACGAGGTGTTTTCTTGATTTTTGAACGAGGTGTTTTCTTGATTTTTGAACGAGGTGCTTTCTTGGTTTTTGAGCGAGGTGTTTTCTTGATTTTTGAACGAGGCCGAAGGCAGAGGTAAAAAATTCAAGAAAGCTCGGAGGTCTTGGAAATTGATGCCGTCCGAGTGCGGTATGATTTTACCATATGCCGTGTACGTCATTCAATCTTTGTTTTCATATATTTTCCAATCATGACTAAGTCCTTACCAAAGAGGAAAATGCCACATTTTGATTTAGGCTTCGACTTCGATGATATTGAAGAAGCCTTTGAAGCGACGTCGACAAAGCTTTCAAAATACCAGTCAGGTTTTTATCACACACAGTTCTCACGCGCTCTGGTAAAATAAATTTGCCCTAGGGCATTTTTCTTTTACCGCGTTATACCACACCTCTCGGGCCAATGTATTTTGATATCCCCGGCATATGGTAAAATATGTTGTCTCGCCCGTTGCCAAGTTATCCCGCCCTCTGCTACAACTATGACGTAGGTATTTATGACGTCCTACGATGACGTAAAAGAGCATTATGGGTAATGCTTCCTTCCTGATTATGGAGTGATCCGTTTTCTTCACTATGCTATGGTTGACCCGCCGCTGATACAAACTTTCGACATCGGGATTTATTTCATATGTCTAGGCTGTTCCGAATAACACAAAACACACTACCCAAGAAAGTATGCACCCATCACGCCTATCGGGTGTAGTTGTTGATGGTTATGCCAGAGCAACCATTGGGGTCCAACCATTGGGGTTTTGGGGTCCAAGTCCACGATAGTCTTGTCTTCTAATCCCAATTTTTTGGCCTCCTTCGAGCTTTTGGATCCAGTAGGCTGTCTTTCTCTTTGTCTCCTTGTTCTTGGTTGCATCTATCTCTTCAAGCGACTTCTTTTCATCACGGTTTCAAGGATGCCATCCTCCGCATCTTTTCCCATAAAACTTTCAACAGTATTAAAATTTTGACGTTCTGGTTCAGACATGATTTGCTTTTGGTGCTAAGCATGTATGGGAAATACCCAGCCCCCGCCAAATGTTTGACATTCCTAAGTGATGGCGTCACTAAAGTCATGGTCCGTGGCCTTCAACACATGAGCCAACGGGGAAATCGGTGTTTTGGGGGTGGCCCCATGAAGATCCTACTGAGAAAATGTTGGCTTGCCTTACCTTTATGGATTGGTAGAGATGTGCTGATTCCAAAACCGGGTCAGTTTGGTCATATAGTCCCAGTCATAAATCTTGGTCATACAGCCTTAGTACAGTCATACAGCTTCAGAATCGGTGACGTATGATCTGCCTAACCTTTTGTTATAGTAACCTTGGAAATGCCTTCCTATCCTACCCTTGGGCTGGCAATTTAATGATCTCGCCTCGTTTTTGTTATCGAAAATACCTCTGACCTACCGGTCCTCGGTACTTTCGATAACAAAAACTCTGTGAGATCATTAAATTGTCCCAGCCCCGGGCAGGAATATATGCATGACAAGGCGCTAATCGTAACTTTAGGTAAGACATTCGTGGAGCGTTATATTATCAGCCGTTCAGCAGTCAGACTTTCCAGATGCGAAGCGGTGGACAACAAAGTCTCAGCTGAGGCGACCCAACGTCCTAACATATCACAAAGTAACGATAGCAGGCATCTGGCCACAGCCTGTTGATGAGTTGGTGAGGCCTCACCTGACTCTTCGTAATCCGACCTCACCTCACCTGACCTGACCTGACGTTTCGTGATCTGACCCGACCGGACCCGACCGGACCCGACCGGACCTCTCAGCCCCTCATACTGCAGCGTGGACCTGACGTACCGTGGCCCGATATTACCTGACCCGACCTGAACTTACCTGACCTGAGCTGACCCTGGCCGCCCCACAAACTACAGTTTGGACCTGGCGTACCGTGACCTCATCTGACCTCGCTACCTGGCCGCCCCTCAGACTAGTGTGGACCTGGCGTACCTGTCGGAGGTGCAGCGGCTGCCGGTGCCGCACTGACCTGACCTGACCCGGCCTGACCTGACCTGACCTGACCTGACATGGCCGCCCCTCAGACTACAGTGTGGACCTGGCGTACCTGTCGGAGGTGCAGCGGCTGCCGGTGCCGCACTGACCTGACCTGACCTGACCTGACCTGACCGCCCCTCAGACTACAGTGTGGACCTGGCGTACCTGTCGGAGGTGCAGCGGCTGCCGGTGCCACACGCTGCCGCCGTCCACTCCTCGGGTCGCGACCTGAGGTCACTGGACGTGCTTCTTCGCTCCGCGGACAACTGCAGTCTGCCGCCCGGCTGCCTGTGCCGCTTCACCAACACACTGCAGGTTAGAGGCTCAATATTGCAGGTCGGGGAGGTTTCATGCCTCCTTTGCCGGAGGATGAAGAATGACATTTGTTGTGGAAATGGATAATTTCCCTGGTCCTCACGTTAAA
The DNA here is from genome assembly GCA_036785665.1 of Chirona hameri. Lineage (NCBI taxonomy): Eukaryota > Metazoa > Arthropoda > Thecostraca > Balanomorpha > Balanidae > Chirona > Chirona hameri. Next base: position 130,397 of record JAXIVJ010000784.1, on the reverse strand, counting down.
ATTATGCTCTCCTGAGTTGACTAAAAGTACTTTATTTCTGCTGTGAAGTTTTATGTATCGGGCTCTGAGGTATGTCTTGGCATGCGGCAGATCCAGGACGGAGGTCTGCTGGTGTCTCCGGGCGTGGTCCGGCCAGGCCAACAGTGGACGTTCCACATCCGGGAACTGCAGCAGGTGTTCACAGTGACTGCTCACACAGACGGCTACAGCGCCCAGTGAGTACCGCTCCCGTCTGGGAAAAATAACTAGTAGACCTTGTTTCAAATGTCGTAAGAATGTTTAAATAAAAAATAGTATATTTTACTTATTAGATAACTCAGTATAAACACTTGCAAATACAAATATGTTCGAATACATTCTGAATAATGCACTTTGCATAGCATTTTCCGCATACCCGTCTGTCTCTCTCTCTCTCTCGCCACTTGTTTGTTTGCGCTGTCCAGTTCCCCCGACTGCCGGCTGTCACGTCCCGTCCCCTGCAGATGCCAGTCTCTGGGCCCGGGCCGCGTCTCGGTGACCCGCCGACCGGCTACGACCCCCTCCGCCCCGCCCCGCCACCTGCCGCTGGCCACCGCGCCTCCTGGGCACGTGAGCGACGTCCAGCTCTTCAGCTTCCACGGTCAGCTCTACATGGCGCTGGCGTACGGCTTCGCTGCCAACGGTGAGGGTCCTGGAGGGGTGAGGGTCCTGGAGGGGTGAGGGTCCTGGAGGGGTGAGGGTCCTGGAGGGGTGAGGGTCCTGGAGGGGTGAGGGTCCTGGAGCGGTGAGGGTCCTGGAGCAGTGAGGGTCCTGGAGCGGTGAGTCCTGGAGCGGTGAGGGGAGGCAGGGCAGGATGAGACGTCTTGTGTGCAAACTGCATGTCTGAGGTAGCTTTATTTCTTCATTCATGCATTTATTCGTTCGTTCGTTCGTTCGTTCGTTCGTTCGTTCGTTGGTTCGTTCGTTCGTGCGTTCGTGCGTTCGTGCGTTCGTTCGTTCGTGCGTTCATCTATTCGTCTATTCATTCTTATCATCATTGGGAACAACCCAATGACAGTTGAAGCTCAAAAGTGAAGAACTCACATATTTACACAAGCGATGCTGTACAAACTATCTGAAGCTGCAATGTGCCGGTCTGGTTTCTGGTATAGCCGTATATTGTCCGACACATTGCCGGTGTATTCTGTTACCGCCATCTGTTGCTTGATACAATACTGTGTGCTGATTCTTCAATGCTGGGTTCAGCTGCAGGGGTTGGGACGCCTGGCTACCCCGACACCGAGGTGCTGGTGCTGGACGGCTACCGATGGCGGAAGGTGCAGCAGCTACCCGCCTACGGCGCCACAGCCCTCGACCTCACCATGGTGGACGGCGTGCCGCACCTGCTGGTCGTCAACAGGTATACACGATGCGCACTCACAGGTCTGGGCAGGTACAGTCTAACGGCACTGAGTAGTGGGCAGGGCAGGATCACAAACTCGCGTGAAAACTGAAAGGACTCTCTTATCCCGTGCGACTAGTTTACTGCTTCCTTTTATACAGTGCTAGACCCAAAATGTTCAATATCGTGCTAACGGAGTAGGGTTGAGTGTCAGAAACTCAGAACCAGCGTAAGGAGTCATGTCTGTACCGGAATCAGAGCACTGAGAAATGTGAATGCAAAGAAACTGTTTGACCTCTGGTCAGAGTAGGTGCCAGCCTTACGGGCTAGGCACAAGGTTCGTGAAGGGTGATTTCTGTTCCTATGTTTCAGGCACAGTCGCGAGTCGCTGTCACTCCAGGGCGAGGTCCAGCTCTGGGTGTGGAACGGAAAGCTCAAACAGGTACATCGGGTGTCATCGTCCTCAACTTGTGGCCGGCTGTGGAGTCATTCTATCTGGCATCGAAACCATCCCGACACTGGGTGATGGCCGTAGGCGATTTTTACCATAGAATGTCCCGCGCTTGAGTGTTGTTTCTCCCCTGCCATGGTATTTTTGTAGTTAAATACTACGGTTATTAAATGAAGTGATTTCAATATTTGTCTAATTATTTCGCTTAATGCTGCGCTAATTGAGGCTAATTGATTGACGTTGACGCAGTTTAGAGCGCTATTTTCCGCTGGTCCGGTGACGTGTCGCCGTAGTGGCTGGTGACTCAAGGGTGACTGTTTGTATCTCCGTGTTTCGTCGCCAGTTCTCTGAGCTGAGGGCGCTGTACCATGCCGACATCCAGGCAGTGGCCTTCCTGCACGCCCATGACAAGGTGTTCGTCGTGATCGCCGACCTGGATGGCCTCACGGTGAGAGCCTGATTGTTATAAGTTGTATTTAGTATGAACTCTCTCGTCATACGCATGCTCTTTTGTGTCTTAGATATGATTAATAATGACAATAATTAATATTGATATCTCGGTTTGACTACTTACCGTAGCATAAACTATTAGTTTGTGTTTGCGTTTGTTCACATTCGATGGCAACCGTACCTCCATTGTGAGTTCTTGTACCGCAGGTACTGGAGTACTCCGCCGAGGACAGCCAGTACTATGTGTGTCAGTACCTGGCCGAGCCGGGCGTCTCTGCCGTGACGTCTTTCATCGTCGGCGCCGAGAGCTACCTGGTGGTGTTCTCGAACAAGCTGAACGAGCTGGTAGCGTTCCTGGTCACACATCAGGTAACTGGCGACGGTGGTGTGCAAACTAGCGGTCGGCAATTGTTTGTGCTCATGGTTTCAAACATTTAAGGTCTTAAATAGAAAATGAAGAGTATCTTGTCGTGACAGTTGAACAATAAATGCAAAGTAAACGCATTTTCAATGTAAACGCATTTTGGGTTAAATGACGTTCTCATGGGAAGTTGCTGAGGATGCAAAGGATGCGATTTATTCACCATAATTCGAACACCCCTTTTAACCCTATTTGTAACAGGCTCCTGGCTACCCCTATTTGTAACAGGGGGGGGGGGGGCGGATTCCGCCCCCCGGAAATCTCGAGATATACCCGTCCGATTTTCAAAAATGAGACTGTTTGGTTCCCCTCAACACGATCTACATTTCTAAATAATAATAAAAATCTAAATTTTTGATAGGGGGGCAACAGGGGGCAAAAACTACAAATTGTAGTGGTATTTTTGATCCACTATAGCTGTCATGTTTATGAACCGATTTTAACAACTAATAGGAATCGATAGATTGAATTGGAAATTGATATATGACGGTGACGTTTGAAAAGTCAAAAATCATAGGCGTGTGCAGGTCACTCTATGGGGGTGAAGTAAATTAGTAATAAAATAAATTTTTATGTTTTTTTTTTTGATAAATGAAATGGTATGTGATTGTGACAGACAAAACAGTTATAAATAATATTTTTTTGCCATAGGCGGTACCAGGTTAGTGAAAAAGGGAGGTCAAATTGGAAAACAATATTAACCGCAGACAAGTTGCTACCCAGCACTATAAATGTGTTACTGATCGTAGATAGTTCCTTTTTGCATGTTGTACTTCATCATAGGCGTATCCAGGATACAAACTGGGGCGGCGCAAGACCTTTTGATAAGTATATTATCCGCTATTATGATACTAACTAGTCAACAGTGACTATTTCACTTACAACTTCAATTAACATTGCTTACCCCCCTTTTCACCCTACCTGGACTCTCCTATTATCTTATAATCGTTCGTAGAGTACCTTGTGGTGCGTTTTTCATCCGAAAACAGCAGTATGTTATGGCATTGTACGCCCATGCCTCTTAGTTTCCTTGCAATACTATGACCCCCTTTCTTCCATTCCTGAGCGCGCCTCTGCAAAAAATAACTTTATTCCCTTTTCTGGCCTCATATGTGCATATATCATTATAAGGTAATCATCTATTGCGCCGTTATCGCTGGCATATCGTCATCACCATGCCAGTCACCCCCTTTTCATGTGCCTGAACACGCCCCTGAAACTCTATATGTAATAAATTATGCAAATAATGGAAGCAGAAGCTGTCTTTTACATCTTGATAGCTATAAATGCCCCTTACATTGCTATATTGGCTTCCCGCCAAACATTGAATACTTCCTGGAAACCCCCCTTTTTCAAGCCCCTGAAACCGCCTCTGCCATGCAATTTTTATGATATTTAATTAACATCAACTAATTTGCACTTGTTGCAATCACCGTAAACCCATGTAACCCCTTCATACTTGAGGCAGTTAGGAAGAAACCGTGAAGATCGCATTTCCGAATTATCGCCAAATGTCGCCTCCGAACCCACCCAAAACTGTGCCCTGGATCTGCCTCTGTTCAGGTTAAGAACTCAAAATTTTGACTCCAAATACGGTATTCAATTCTATGAAAAGTTCCAAAATTTAATGGGCCTGCTCCCAGCCGTTCTGGAGATATCTTCGAAAAACATGAGGGGGGGGGGGGGGCGGAATCCGCCCACCCCCCTGTTACAAATAGGGTTAAGTAGGCTGCCATTGCGGTGTAATGTGTTCTGGCGGCAACCCAACCCCGTCTGACCGGCTCCGTGCCTCTCGGGAGGGTCTGACCTCGTTTGACCTCTGTGCCCCCCTCAGGAGAGTCTGACCCCGTCTGACCTCCTCCGTGCCCCTCGGGAGGGTCTGACCCCGTCTGACCTCATCCGTGCCCCCCGGGAGGGTCTGACCCCGTTTGACCTCATCCGTGCCCCTCGGGAGGGTCTGACCGTGTCTAACCGCCTCCGTGCCCCCTCAGGAGGGTCTGTCCCCGTCTGACCGCTTTCGTGCCCCTCAGGAAGGTCTGACCCGTCTGACCTCTGTGCCCCCCCCCCCTCAGGAGGGTCTGAGGCGACACTGCTGGTACCCGGCGGCGGCGGTGCGCAGTCTGGCCGTATACAGCAGCGGCGAACAGCTGCTGCTGGCGGCGGTACACCAGCACGGGCTGGTGATGTACCGGGTGGTGGTACGCGGCCGACTCAGTCTGGTCACCACCTCCGCCGCCCGGCTGCCGCCGAGCAGCTGAGCTGTCACCCTCCAGCTGAACTACCGCCCTCCAGCTGAACTACCGCCCTCCAGCTGAACTACCGCCCTCCAGCTGAACTACCGCCCTCCAGCTGAACTTGCCGGCCTCCAGCTGAACTTCCCGGCATCCAGCTGAACTACCGCCCTCCAGTTGAACTTGCCGGCCTCCAGCTGAACTTGCCGGCCTCCAGCTGAACTTGCCAGCCTCCAGCTGAACTACCGCCCTCCAGCTGAACTTGCCGGCCTCCAGCTGAACTTCCCGGCATCCAGCTGAACTTCCCGGCATCCAGCTGAACTACCGCCCTCCAGTTGAACTTGCCGGCCTCCAGCTGAACTTGCCAGCCTCCAGTTGAACTTGCCGGCCTCCAGCTGAACTTGCCGGCCTCCAGCTGAACTAGCCGGCCTCCAGCTGAACTTGCCAGCCTCCAGCTGAACTACCGCCCTCCAGCTGAACTTGCCGGCCTCCAGCTGAACTTCCCGGCATCCAGCTGAACTTCCCGGCATCCAGCTGAACTACCGCCCTCCAGTTGAACTTGCCGGCCTCCAGCTGAACTTGCCAGCCTCCAGCTGAACTACCGCCCTCCAGTTGAACTTGCCGGCCTCCAGCTGAACTTGCCGGCCTCCAGCTGAACTTGCCGGCCTCCAGCTGAACTTGCCGGCCTCCAGCTGAACTTGCCGGCCTCCAGTTGAACTTGCCGGCCTCCAGCTGAACTTGCCGGCCTCCAGCTGAACTTGCCGGCCTCCAGCTGAACTTGCCGGCCTCCAGCTGAACTTGCCGGCCTCCAGCTGAACTTGCCGGCCTCCAGCTGAACTTGCCGGCCTCCAGCTGAACTAGCCGGCCTCCAGCTGAACTTGCCGGCCTCCAGCTGAACTTGCCGGCCTCCAGCTGAACTTGCCGGCCTCCAGCTGAACTTGCCGGCCTCCAGCTGAACTTGCCGGCCTCCAGCTGAACTTGCCGGCCTCCAGCTGAACTTGCCGGCCTCCAGTTGAACTTGCCGGCCTCCAGCTGAACTTGCCGGCCTCCAGCTGAACTTGCCGGCCTCCAGCTGAACTGAGTGCGAGCTGCGTCCATGCTGCCACCGAGTGCCGCCTTCCAGCCAGACTGTCTGTGGTCTGTGGCCCAACTGTCGCCCTCCAGCGGAACTGTATATCGCCTGTGCACCGATCTCGGAAACTTGGCTGGTCTTTCCCGCTGCTCAACGTAGACCGGTCAACATAGTTCAGGGAATTTGTTATATTTGTTATATTTGTACGCTTGTTAATTCGAAGTCTGCACTGGCTCCACTCAGACGTGCGTTTGTAGTTTGACTCGCGATTCTGTCGGTGGAAGAGCACCGTTTCTTCCTCTGGTTTGCGCTCGTACGAATTAATTCAAGATCTCGTAATGCGTCTCATTGTTCAGGCACTGAGTCCGCCTTCTGCTGATACCAGCCGAATTGTCGCCTCTGTTATGGCCTTAAACCGTGAAGCTATTGCTGGTCGGCTGGTCGACTCATTCATTAACTCTGGAAATGTCCATTTACACAGATTGTTGAACTTTTGACATGTTTATTGTTGTTAATCTGCCGTTAGGCTTCTTTTGACAGTGAATAGTGTAATAGAATGCATATTTCGATGGCTGTCTTCAATGCTTCGATTTTGCGGTTTGATGTCAACCATGATTAATCACATTAAGCTATTTTTCGCTTACTTGTCAGCGTGTGGGTTCTACTTAAATATTGTTTTCATCTGGTGACTTATAATTTATTCTATGAGCTGGCAAGAATGTTGTCAATCAAGTTCAAAGCCGGAGGGTTAAACGTTGGTTAGACTGGTTACGATGCATGTTCGGCTTTTCTCAATAACTCGAAAACTATGAGCGATAGCGACGTCAAACTTGCAGCACCTTATGTTGCATCAATTCTACGTCTCACGAAATTTCACTGAAATTAAGGTAGTACTTTGGCAGATAATGACGTTTTAATGACGTCATGTCATGACATTTTTGGTAGAAAAACTATAAAGTTTGAAAATTAGTATAAAATTGAGTTTTGATGCAAATTGAAAATTAAAAACGTCAAAAAGGAAATGAGATTGTCTTCAACATGGCTATCTCAGATTTGAAAAATTTCGGGTTTTTGACTCCAAAAATCCAACAAGCTTTTCTTGGGGGGGGGGGAATTTCCGCAAAATCATTTTGTAAAAGATATTTAAAGAACTGGAATATATGTTAGAGAATCAGGTATGGACTATACTCAAACCAAATTTCAAAGAAATATATTTATTTTTGACTACTTATGGCTCCCTACGTATAGGTAACTCATGACGTCATTACGAGCGGGCGCGAAGCTCTCGCTCGTCTTTCCGTGGTATATGGGAAAAATCTTAATATGAGCGGCCCGACCCGTGGCTACGCTTTTGAGGAGCTCATATCTCTGCAACCATACGTCCGATTGACAAGCTGACTTCTTTGCTGAGCAGCCCCATCCAACCTGCCCTGTTTGAGACCAGTGCCGACTCATGTGGGTGCCTACCACTGCGCGTGGTGCGTGCCGCGTGAGGGGTGTTGAAAAGTGTTTTCTCGCAAAAACTCTGCAACGGCTGAACCGATTGTGTGCAAATTTGGTGTGTGGTTAGGGACCCCTCAGCCGCCAATTTTCCACAAGTCAGGGGTGGGGTGTCTGCACGTGCGCACGTGGACACTCCTATTCTAAATATCGGGAACGGCTGCACCGATTGCGTTCTAATTTGGTGTGTGGTTAGGGACCTCTCAGCCGTTGCTTTTCCACAAGTCAGGGGTGGGGTGCCTCTGCACGTGCGCACGTGCTCACCCCTATTCTATATCTCGGGAATGGCTGAGCCGATTGTGTTCAAATTTGGTGTGTGGTTAGGGACCTCTCAACCGCCAGTTTCCCACAAGTCAGGGATGGGGTGCCTCTGCACGTGCGCACGTGCACACCCCTATTCTATATATCAGGAACGGCTGAGCCGATTGTGTTCAAATTTGGTGTGTGGTTAGTGACCACTGCGCCGCCGCCGCCTACCCAGAAGTCATGAGTGGGGTGCCGCTGCACGTGAGCACCTTTTTGTATCTCAGAAACTATTTGCCCTATCGAGTTGAAATTCACCATACATTTCCTGCGCGCTCGCTCGTTCATCGCCGACTATGGCGCCTTACTGGTTATATGTATTGATTATTACGAGCGAGCGCCGCTCGTCCTTCCGTGGTATATGGGACAAATCTGATTATGAGCGGCCCGACCCGACCCGTGGCGACGCTTTTGAGAAGCTCATATCTCTGCAACCCCACTTCCGATTGACAAGCTGCCTTCTTTGCTGAGCAGCCCCATCCAACCTGCCCTGTTTGAGACCAGTGCCGACTCATGTGGGTGCCTACCACTACGCGTGGCGCGTACCGCGTGAGGGGTGTTGAAAAGTGTTTTCCCGCAAAAACTCTGCAACGGCTGAGCCGATTGTGTGCAAATTTGGTGTGTGGTTAGGGACCTCTCATCCGCCAGTTTCCCTCAAGTCGGGGGTGGGGTGCCTCTGCATGTGCGCACGTGCACACCCCTATTCTATATCTCAGGAACGGCTGAGTCGATTGTGTTCAAATTTGGTGTGTGGTTAGGGACCTCTCAGCCGCCGCCTTTCCACAAGTCAGGGGTGTGGTGGCTTTGCACGTGCGCACGTGCACACCCCTATTCTATATCTCTGGAACAGCTGAGCCGATTGTGTTCAAATTTGGTGTGTGGTTCGGGTCCTCTCAGCCCCCACTTTCCCACGAGTCAAAGGTGAGTACATCTGCACGGGCGCACGTGCGCACCCTTTTTGTATATCAGAAACTACTTGCCCGATCAAGTTGAAATTCCCCATACATTTCCTTCGCGCTCGCTCGTTCATCGCCAACTACGGCACCTTACTGTTTTTTTAAGGTTACGTTTTTTGGCTTTTATTGACTAGATACAGAAAATAAATACCGCCGCTGTATTTCTGAGACAAAGATGGTTTAGAAACATGTCTTTTTATTAGATTACTCATTTTCAAATTTTGTCCTTGTGGCCTGACCTTGACCCGAGGGCCATTATATGGGGGTCAGGTTGTGAAAATGGATAATACTATCGAATTTTACCGTTTAAAATAACCCATACAAAATGTGCTGCATGGCTTTCGTAGACCTGTGACCTTTTGTGACCTGACCTTGACCTTGACCATTGCTTACAATTTCACTTTCGCTTATACGGGAGATGCATTATACTTTTGAGAGCACCCTGTGCGATACTAGTCGCAATCTAAGGCTTTGGATGGAAAGTATGGCCCAAAAACTCAAATACCTCAATCTTGTTCAGGGGGCCCTCTGACCCGCTCAGGTCAGGAGCCCTTTCGGTCTGGCCAGGGGCCCCTCTGACATGCATAGGGCTCTTTTGAACGTCTAAGGGGCCCTCTGGTCTTTCAGAGAGGGCCCTGGTGGCCCAAAGGGGCTCTGAAATGCTCTAAACTCCCTAAAGACCACGCTTCGCGTGGTAAAGAGACCATGATATCGCGCTTCGCGCGGTCTCGTTGGCCCTTTTCGGCGCCTGGCCTCCAGGGGGAGGGCGGCCGCCCCGCCCCTCTGGCTACGTGCCTGCCCAATGATATAGGAAAATAGCAACATAACGCATAAATGCGCCGAGAAACGGCACGATTTTTTTTAACCCGCATATAATAATACAATTTGTAGTTAAATTGCGCCGCGGAGCGGCGTGATTTTTTTTTTTATTCCCTGGACAACTGCATTTTTACTGTTGTAAGGCCCAGAGTCCCTTCAGGTAGTCTAGGGGCCCTCCGACATTTTCAACGCCCTTCCGACCTGTTCAGAGACTCATCTGGGATCCGCGAAAAGACATGATTTGGAGTGGGTGATATAGATTAAATACAAAGAGGACCTACTCCACAAGAAAAAAATAAAATCTGAGCTTTCGGGTATATTGTAACACCCTTCGTTAGCGATTACGAGGCATTCGGTAACATGTCATTGCTGGTCTTAAAGGGAATAGTTCACCTTTAACATGGGGTTTTGGACTGAGATAGCAGATTTGTAGAGCAGATCTAAAAATGGTTTGTGGTGAAATAATTACCTCTCTACGTTAAGTAATTTCGACACAGGACTAGTGGGCCCGATTTCAATCCCGCTGTTCCGGGCCACGATCGGGGAATGAACGCTCGCCGCCGCGCCGCCGGAGGCAGGTACACTCTCGGGCACGTAGTCTCTGGTCACGACGCCTCGTTAATATCCGCTCAGCCGCCCGGGCGGCGCGGCGGCCCCTTGTCAGAGACTGTACTTGGCGTCAGGCGGAGCGGGGCGGAGCCAGAACGCCAGCTGCTATCGTACGATTTCTCGTGAAATAGAAAGAGAAACTTACTTCTTTCTCCACATATATCCATCAGTTGTCCAAACGAAAGTCATATTCATAGTTTTGAGCTCAAGATGCACCTAATGGTTGAACTTCAAGACAACTTTCAAGGTGACCTATTCCCTTTAAAGGCGAGCAATGACTGAGGTCATTCTTATACAAATAAATCGAACCGTGGCTCGATTAAAAAAAGAAGAAGAATGACCTCAGGACCCGGCGCGGGAGATGTTTAGCGTCGAAACAGCGCCTCGGAAATGCAACAGCAAAGCACGGGTGGAGTTTCCTATTCATATGGTGTGGCCACTGCCCCACCAACTTTTGTCAGATTTTAAGGTTTCCTTGGATTAATATGACAATTTTTCACCTCAATAATGGAAAACATCCGGCCAATATGACATTTTTCCCCACCAACTTTTTCTGGAAAGCTCCACCCATGCGGCAAAGCCAAATAATATGCAGGTAGTTTACACACTGCCCAAACATAACAAATTTCCAGTCCTGAGGCCATTCTTTAAAAAAAAAAAGCCACGGTTATATTTGTTTGGATAAAAATGGCCTCAGATATTTGTTTCCATCGCAACTTTTATTTATGGCACAGAGGCAAAGTCATTATACATTATTACCGATCGTTTTCATGTTCCAGGCTTGGCCATTTGGAGGGGGGGGGACAGGCCACTTTGGGCTTTGGGGGGGAAGGGGGTGGCCGCCCTAAATGCCCCCCCCCCCCCTGGATCCGCCAGTGGCTGTTCCCATTACGCTTGAAGTTCGAACGCACAGATTATCATTTGATTCTGTTTATTACAATATTTGCAATGATCACTCCAAACATTTCCTAACGAGTTTCGCTGGACTGCATACATGGTATTCCAGGACACTATAACACTGGGGCCTGGGGATATTCCTAAGCTCAGTTCATGACACCCCAACTCAGCGCCGTAATACGGAGGCGGCAACCTGGGCAATTTGCCCTCTCTCTCAACCTCCAATAGGAGCCCTCTGAGGTCGATGCGGATCTAAATAGACCTAGGGGTAATATAGATGAAGTTTGACGAAGTCACAGGCAGGGCTGCGGAGTCGATCGGGTTTCAAGTAACTCCGAGCTGACTCCGACTCCGAAATCGACTTCGGCGTTTAATTAGCTGAAGCTATTGACAACGGGCACAGGAAGTGACCACCCGCGGCAAGTTGACTCGTTTCAAAATTGGATATCATTTAACACGCGCCCTGGCCTGGAGGGGGGCGAAATCCGCCCACCCTTCCGGTTTTTCGATGATAGCGCAAAAACGGCGGCGCGCAGCGCCGCCGTTTTTTGTATACCTGTTTAGAAATGAACTTCCCCCATTATGTACAATTCTTGGCCTCAGGTCATCTCAGGTCAGGTCACCAGGCCAGGCCACGTGATGACCTCAACTCCAAATCGTTTGCAGTAGTACCACAGCCACAGTTTTACGCCGATCGGTTTCAATCTTGCAGTACTTCATAAGGTCATAGATACCAACAATGTGTTAATCTCGGATTTCTAATATCGGTGACCTAAGGTCAGGTCAATTTTGTGACCGCCAACACGGTTTTATCAATAACTATCGACATAATGAAGATAGAGAAGAGAAAACGCTACCAATATGTTTGTCTCGTCGAGACACGTCTCCCAATATACAACATGACCAACTTGGGTCACCACTTGACCTTGACCTGAGGTCAAATTTCTCAGTTGACCTAACCCGGTCACCATGAATATGATTCGAAGCGCCTTCACAAGACACACGCGATGGCGTAAACATTATTGCTTTATCTTTATTAGGTAAAAGGTTATTTGGGGAAAACAGTTTTGAAAACAAAATCACCTTTTTGACATTCGATGACCTCTGGAGCCTAAACTATTGACCTGAGCTCAAATCTGAGGACACCTATGTCGATTGCATTTGTCAATGACTTTCGATTGCTTTTTTCCGTTTGCTGCTAACTATCATAGTTCCCGAGATATTTGGGGGTGTTCGAACCGAAGTCTTGAAAACTTGAAAATCTGACCCTTGATGACCTCTGGTGACCTCAATATTGACCTGAAAAAAATAACGAAATATTTTCGAAAGAGCTTGTCTCGAGCTATCTAACGTCTTTTCCCGCTTGTCGCCACGTTGCGTGGTTTTCGAGATCATAGGGGGGGGGGGCGAAATCCGCCCCCCCCCCAGGGCGTGTAATTATCAGAGGCCCTCCAGGGCGCGTGTTAATTGAAAATATAGTGGTTAAATTAATTATGAAATAGATAGACATTGTCTAACTGCATAACATTTTATTTCAAGATTCCAGAAATCCACAAAAGCGAAGTTGTCAGGTCTTGTGACAACTCTACCAACCACATGGATGTTAACCAATAAGAAATACCATAGTTCATGAATTACACGACGTTTAACTCGCCTAAGCAAGCTATACGTCACTTTAAAACGGTTTGTCTGCAACTTGATTAATCGTGATCGTTGCTTAGATTCCTTGGGGCACTGGCGGATCCAGGGGGGGGGGGGGCATTTAGGGCGGCCGCCCCCCCCCCCCAAAGCCCAAAGTGGCCTGTTTGCCCCCCCCCAAAGGTTCACTCAAAAAGTGATCGTTAATGACTTAAAGGGAAATAATGACCTTTTGATTTTGTTAGCAACAATTTCTTAGGCTACCGCTATGGTTTTAAAATGATTTTATTTAAATTTAAGAATTAAATAAAATTATTCCCAAATTCGAAGTTGTAAGTTTGGGAAAAATACAAAACAAGTACCTTGTGTACTTCATGAAGGTCATTGACAAATTCGCCCTTCCCTACCATTGTTTACATCCATTGCGGCATTTTTGGAGGCTCTGTGACATTTCCGATCAAACTGAGCGCTGCTCGGACACACGCTAGTAGCGCTTTCGTTCTCCATGGCAACCAGGCGTCAGCCAATCAAAAGCCAGAAAGGGAATACGTTCTGGCTTTTCATTGGCTCACGCCTGGTTGCCATGGAGAACGAAAGCGCTACTAGCAACAACTCGCCACAATGGTTAAGTGCGCCGAAAAGCATGACAATGCTTTGTAAACAAATCGCCGACGCTAAATAGGTCGCCGTCGATGTGCATCGATGAGCCTCCGATTTAATTGCCAGTTTTGTGTTATTGTTTGTTAGTTTTTTGGGGAAAATTTATTATTTTGCATGATAATATAAAGCATAGTGTTATATACAGCCACAAACAAATTATACAATACTCCTAATGTTGAAAACAAATGAATTTATTTTCAAAAATTGAGGGTCGCAACCACTAACTATGCCGCCGATGATGTGCATCGATGAGTTTCCGATTTTATTGCCACTTTTTTCAATCGCTGTTAGTTTTAGAAGACCGCCGGGCATATAATCACAACAAGCAGAACGCACAATATATTTTCCACTCCATTGCGTAAAAAAACAATACGGGAAAAGCCCGCAGTTTGATGAGGACCAAAAGTACTTGCAAGTACCGGTCGTTAAAAGTGTGGAACGCTTATCAACTTTAACTTGAAATATCTTTCGGTAGGAAAGTTTTCATGCAAAATGTGATGAATTTACAATATATTTTGGTCTCGTCTGGCGATTTCAAGTGCTAACTCCATTTTTGTGGAAAAAGGTCATTATTTCCCTTTAACAATACCTTATTTTTTATCTTTGTGATAAAAGTAATTCTTTGGTGAAAAAATATGGAAGTAATTTGGTAGCAATCGACATAGGCAAAAGAAACATTAGTGGCGCAAGACACAATCCGAAGGCAAGGACATATATAAGCCTTGTCTGAAGCACGGTAAATACAAGGCCATATATATAGGAGGTAGAGTCATCCGGCGATTCTGTGTGATCATGACGTCAGAGCGTGACGTCATGTGGATCCATCGGCCTCCTCCGCCATTGCAGTTAATGCTATTTCGGGAGAAATAAATATCATCTAACTCGGAAAGTAAAAATGTTACGAAAAAGGAAAAGACAACGTTGAAAAGCTCAAAACAAGGCAAATCGAAATCTTCTGGATCATTTTAAGCTCAGATCAATATTGAGGTCACTAGAGGTCATCAAAAGTCAGGGCCTTGTTTACGGTCCCCCTGCGGTTCGGCGGTCACCAGCTGAGGCTCTAAGCCCCGCCCCTTCGATGAAATTTTGATTTGACCTAAACCACATGGAATTTGTATGAATCGACGTGTTCTGACGAGGCGAACACGATGACATCAAAATCATTGATGTATCTATATTTGTCAAAAAGTTATTTGCGAAAAACAGTTTTAACCGACTGCAGACGACATGCGCCAGAATTGACTACTGGGGTGACGTCATAAGTAGAAGTGGACACGTTACGGAGATAGGGATGACACCCCCTGGGTAAATATGATACTTCTGAAGGTAAGTTTGGCCATGTGCGTCAAGTTAGCGTCGTATTCGTATTCGTTTTCAGAATCGAGTTCCGATTTTCCCCAAACTTAGCATATGGGTAGATCTTATCGAGTTATGCACGAATATGCAATCCGTTTTGGCCTAAGACAAATGGTTTGACCTCCAGAGGTCACTGAAATGTCATCGCACGGGGTACCCTCTAATTGTTTCGTTTACCGTCCGATTTAATCGCAAAGGGGCTCAAACGACTCGCCGGCACCCCAGCTTGCGTCAGAAAAAAAACATTACCTAGAGGTCAAAGGTCCAGGTCACGGGGACGAATACGAGATTTTAAGCTTCGATACAGATACAGATACAGATACAGATATGTATTTCGGAACCTCCATAATATGGCTTTTGTGGAATCCACGTCATTACATTAATAATACACAATAGGATAAAAACAGTAAAACATACAGTGATGAAAAATACACACGGTAAAACAGAACACGCGGCAAAAAGAGTGGCAGGTGGCAACATAGGCCGCTCCCAGCCGCAGACACCGATCGCAATCTACGGTAAAATTCACGATTGACTATCGCCTAGCCTCCAGCGTAAGGTCGTTCCAGGCGCTCGTGGCTCGGTACACAAAACTGCGCCGGGCGAATTCTGTCCGCACGCGGGGCAGCTCGAAGTGGCCGGCTTCAGTGCCGCGCGTGCGGCGAGCGGATACATCGGCGCGCCGCAACAATCGCTGTCGCAATAGTTCGGAGGCACTGGTGGATGTTGTGAGGTGGCGCATGGTGGCAATATCGCGATCGGTGATCATTTCATCAACATTGGGCCACCCCAGTTCACGCAATGACGGACTGACATGGTCACGCCTGCCAAGTTCGGTCACGACTTGGCAGGCGTGACCATGTCAGTCCGTCATTGCGTGACCATGTCAGTCCTTGCCAAGTCCGGTAAAGTCATACCAGCTTGTGTACCCGATAGTTTTTACGTTTACCGTCCGATTTGCTCGCAATGGGCAAAAAGGGACTCACCAGCACGTTAGCTTGCGTCAGGAAAAACAAAAAATCATCCAGAGGTCAAAGGTCAAGGTCACGGGGACGAATACGAGATTTTAAGCTTCGGTACCAGCATGGTGTACCCTCTAGTTTTTTTTCGTTTACCGTCCGATTTACTCGCAATGGGCAAAAAGGGACTCGACGGCACCCCATCTTACGTCAGGAAAAAAAATAACCTATAGGTCAAAGGTCAAGGACACTGGGACGAATACGAGATTTTAAGCTTCGGTACCAGATTGTGTACCCTCTAGTTTTTTTTTGTTTACCATCCGATTTGCTCGCAATGGGCAAAAAGGGACTCGCCGGCACGTTAGCTTGCGTCAGGAAAAACAAAAAGTCATCCAGATGTCAAAGGTCAGGGTCACGGGGACGAATACGAGATTCTAAGCTTCGGTACCAGCTTGTGTACCCTCTACCTTTTTCGTTTACCGTCTGATTTGCTCGCAATAGGCAAAAAGAGACTCGCCGGCACCCCAGCTTGCATCAGGAAAAAACAAAACATCACCTAAAGGTCAAGGTCACGGGACGAATACGAGATTGTAAGCTTCGGTACCAGCTTGTGTACCCTCTAGTTTTTTTCGAGATTTTAAGCTTCGGTACCGAAGCTTAACATCTCGTATTCGTCCCCGTGACCTTGACCTTTGACCTCTAGGTGATGTTTTGTTTTTCATGACGCAAGCTAACGTGCCGGCGAGTCCCTTTTTGCCCATTGCGAGCAAATCGGACGGTAAAAGAAAAAAAACTAGAGGATACACAAGCTGGCACCGAAGCTTAAAATCTCGTATTCGTCCCCGTGACCTTGACTTTTAACCTCTAGGTGATGTTTTGTTTTTCCTGACGCAAGCTAAGGTGCCGGCGAGTCCCTTTTTGTCCATTGCGAGCAAATCGGACGGTAAACGAAAAAAAACTAGAGGGTACACCATGCTGGTACCGAAGCTTAGAATCTCGTATTCGTCCCGTGACAGGGGCGTAGCCAGGATTTCGGCCAGGGGGGAGGGGGGAGGAAACGGGATCAGAGGGGCCCTCGTAGCCAATTGGGGGCCCACACACTGGCGGATCTAGGGTTCGAGTTTGGGGGTAAAAATTTATATCCCATCAAACCCATCAAACCGCCTGAAATCAGCACAAAATGTACACATTTCCTGATAAGAAAATCTAAGCAACTTTATCTAAGGAAGTTTGTTTGAAATCAGCTATCAATGCATAAGCAAGCGAAATCCGATGAGTTTTCAGAAATGTGTGAGACTTTTTGGGATTCCCCCCATAAAAAAACTTGGCAGATCCAGGGGAAAAGGGGCCATAGCAGCCGTCAAACCGCCTGAAATCAGCACAAAATGTACACATTTCCTGATAAGAAAATCTAAGCAACTTTATCTAAGGAAAGTTTGTTTTAAATCAGCTATCAATGCATAAGCAAGCAAAATCTGATGAGTTTTCAGAAATGTGAGACTTTGGGATTCCCCCTAAAAAAACTTCCGTGCCCCCCCCCCCCCCACCCATCCCAAACGTCTTCTTCCAAACGTCCAGACCCCAATACATTTTGTCCTAACGTCACAATAACTTCACGCGCATCCACATGAGGGCTTGCGCTGCTATTGTAGCTCGTTGGCTATGCTACCAAATGCTGCCATATTTAGGGAAATAGGAGGTCGGACAGATCATTTTGTAACCAACGCTTAAAAGTCGATATTAACTCGGTAGGCCTGAGGCAGGCACGTAGCCAAGGGGGGGGAGGCTACCCGCCCCCCCCCCCCCGCCCTGGAGGCCCGGCGGGCCCTTTTCGGGCGCGCAGCGCGCAGCGCACCGAAAAGGGCCGACGAGACCACGCTCATGGACTACGCGAAGCGTGGTCTTTAAGAGTTTAGAGCATTTCAGAGGTTCTTTAGGGGCACCAGGGCCCTCTCTGAAAGACCACGAGGGCCATTGGACGTTCAGCAGAGCCCTGTACATGTCAGAAGGGCCCCTGTACAAGCCGAAAGGGCCCCTGAGCGGGTCAAAAGGCCCCTGAACACGTCGAATGAGCACCGAGCCAGCACAGAGGGACCCCTGGGAAGGTCGGAGAGGCCCCTGAGCATGTCGGCAGGGCGACAAAGCAGCCAGTGCAGTCCCTTGCCAGGTCTTAAGGACCCCCTGAACAGGCTGGAGGGCCCCTGGACAGACCAGCACCAGAGGGCCTCTGGGAAGTTAAAAGGGCCCCTGTGCATGTCAGAGGGGCCCCTGACCAGACCAAAAGGGCCCCTGAACATGCCGAATGGGCTCCTAGTCAGCACAGAGGGGCCCCAGGGCAGGTCGAAGGGCCCTCTGAGCATGTTGACAAGGCGACAAAACAGAAAGCGCAGTCTCTTGCCAGGTTGGAAGGGTCCCTTAGAAGGCTGGAGGGCTCCTGGGCAGACCAGAGGGCCCTTGGGAAGTTCAAAGGGCCCCTGTGCATGTCAAAGGGGCCCCTGACCAGACCGAAACGGTCCCTGAGCAGGTCAGATGACCCCTGATTACGTCGAATGGGCCTCTGGCCAGCACAGAAGGACCCCTGGGCAGGTCGGAGAGGCCCCTGAGGATGTCGGCAGGGTGAAAAAGCAGCCAGTGCAGTCCCTGGCCAGCTCGGAAGGGCCCCTGAGCAGGCTGGAGGGCCCCTGGACAGACCAGAGGGCCCTGGGCAGACCAGAGGGCCCCTGGACAGATCAGAGGGCCCCTGGAAAGTTGAACCTCACAAAATAAAGTGGCCGAAATCGGTAGAGTTTTTCATATCCTTTTGTTTTTTTGGGGGGGTTAACGCTCGGGAAGGGGCCCTTTCGAGGCGCCGCCCCCCACACCCCCTGAACGAAATCCTGGCAACGTGCCTGGCCTGAGGGGCCCTCGAAATGCCTGAGGGGCCCTCGAAATGCCTGAGGGGGCCCTCGAAATGTCTGAGGGGCCCTCGAAAGGAATTGGAGGCCCTGGGAAGGCCTGAGGGGCCCTCGAAATAAATACCAGCTCTTAAATGCTGTTATTTATTCGTGTTAGATTTGTTCGTGGACGTTCTTTATGCGACATAAGGCGTTTTGCGGGCACCTGACACCATCCAAAACACTGGGCCCTTCGGCCCCAGGGGGGGGGGGGCATGGCCCCTTTGCCCCCCCTTGGCTACGCCACTGCCCCGTGACCTTGACCTTTGACCTCTGGATTACTTTTTTTTTCCTGACGCAAGCTAACGTGCCGGCGAGTTCCTTTTTGCCCATTGCGAGCAAATCGGATTGTAAACTAAAAAACTAGAGGGTACACCATGCTGGTACCGAAGCTTAGAATCTCGTATTCGTCCCCGTGACCTTTACCTTTGACCTCTAGGTGATGTTTTGTTTTACCTGACGCAAGCTGGGGTGCCAACGAGTCCCTTTTTGCCCATTGCAAGCAAATCGGACGGTAAACGAAAAAAAACTAGAGGGTACACAAGCTGGTACCGAAGCTTAAAATCTCGTATTCGTCCCCGTGACCTTGACCTTTGACCTCTATGTGATTTTTTGTTTTTCCTGACGCAAGCTAGGGTGCCAGCGAGTCCCTTTTTTCCATTGCGAGCAGATCAGACGGTAAACAAAAAAACTAGAGGGTACACAAGCTGGTACCGAAGCTTAAAATTTCGTATTCGTCCCTGTGACCTTGATCTTTGACCTCTAGGTGATGTTCCTGACGCAAGCTGGGGTGCCGTCGAGTCCCTTTTTGCCCATTGCGAGCAAATCGGACGGTAAACGAAAAAACTAGAGGGTACACCATGCTGGTACCGAAGCTTAGAATTTCGTATTCGTCCCCGTGACCTTGACCTTTGACCTCTGGATGACTTTGTGTTTTTCCTGACGCAAGCTAACGTGCCGGAGAGTTCCTTTTTGCCCATTGCGAGCAAATCGGATTGTAAACTAAAAAACTAGAGGGTACACCATGCTGGTACCGAAGCTTATAATCTTGTATTCGACCCCGTGACCTTTACCTTTGACCTCTAGGTGATGTTTTGTATTTCCTGACGCAAGCTGGGGTGCCGTCGAGTCCCTTTTTGCCCATTGCAAGCAAATCAGACGGTAAACGAAAAAAACTAGAGGGTACACAACTGGTACCGAAGCTTAAAATCTCGTATTCGTCCCCGTGACCTTGACCTTTGACCTCTAGGTAATTTTGTATTATTGGTGACGCAAGGTGGGGTGCCGGCGAGTCCCTTTTTTCTCATTGCAAGCAAATCGGACGGTAAACGAAAGAACTAAAAGGTACACAAGCTGGTACCGAAGCTTAAAATCTCGTATTCGTCCACTTGACTTTGACCTTGGACCTCTAGGCGATTTTTTGTTTTTCCTGACGCAAGGTGGGGTGCCGGCGAGTCGCTTTTTGCCCATTGCGAGCAAATGGGACAGTAAACGAACAAACTAGAGGGTACACCATGCTGGTACCGAAGTTTAAAATCTCGTATTCGTCCCCGTGACCTAAACCTTTGACCTCTGGATGACTTTTTGTTTTTCCTGACGCAAGCTAACGTGCCGGCGAGTCCCTTTTTGCCCATTGCGAGCAAATCGGACGGTAAACGAAAAAAAACTAAAGGGTACACAAGCTGGCACCGAAGCTTAAAATCTCGTTTTCGTCCCCGTGACCTTGACCTTTAACCTCTAGGTGATGTTTTGTTTTACCTGACACAAGCTGGGGTGCCGTCGAGTCCCTTTTTGCCCATTGCAAGCAAATCGGACAGTAAACTAAAAAACTAAAGGGTACACAAGCTGGTACCGAAGCTTAAAATCTCGTATTCGTCCCCGTGACCTGGACCTTTGACCTCTAGGTGATGTTTTGTTTTACCTGACGCAAGCTGGTGTGCCGTCGAGTCCCTTTTTGCCCATTGCAAGCAAATCGGACGGTAAACTAAAAAAACTAGAGGGTACACAAGCTGGTACCGAAGCTTAAAATCTCGTATTCGTCCCCGTGACCTTGACCTTTGACCTCTATGTTTTTTTTCCTGACGCAAGCTAGGGTGCCACAGCGAGTCCCTTTTTTCCATTGCGAGCAGATCGTACGGTAAACGAAAAAAAAACTAGAGTGTACACAAGCTGGTACCGAAGCTTAGAATCTGGTATTCGTCCCCGTGATCTTGACCTCTGACCTTTAGGTGATTTTTTTTTTATTCCTGACGAAAGATGGGGTGCCGGCCAGTCCCTTTTTTCCCATTGCGAGCGAATCGGACGGTAAACGAAAAAACTAGATGGTACACAAGCTGGTACCGAAGCTTAAAATCTCGTATTCGTCCCCGTGACCTTGACCTTGGACCTCTAGGTGATTTTTTGTTTTTCCTGACGCAAGCTGGGATGCCGACGAGTCCCTTTTTGCCCATTGCAAGCAAATCGGACGGTAAACTAAAAACTAGAGGGTACACAAGCTGGTACCGAAGCTTAAAATATCGTATTCGTCCCCGTGACCTTGACCTTTGACCTCTATGTGATTTTTTGTCCGAACCCGCTGGGGGGGGGGGGCAAAATCTTCCCCTCCCTGATTTTCTCAATAACCTGAAAACTATGATAGATATCAACGTGAAACTTTCAGTACCTTATCCTGCATCAAGTCTAAGTCTTCTCACCAACTCTAAATGAAATTGATGTAGTATTTTGGGAGATAATGACGTTTTAATGACGACATGTCATGCCATTTTTGGTGGAAAAACGATAAATGTTTGGCAAATCGTAGAAAGCAGAGTTTTCAAGCAAATTGGAAATAAACACGCGAAAAGAAGGGAAAAGACATTTTCTTCAAAATGGCTCTCCGATTTCCAATTTTTTTTGTCAACCCAATTTTGTTTTGTTGTGAATTTGAAAAGTGAATTTCTTATGCTCGAATACCAAAATAAGGTAACCGGCCCAAATCCGCGGAGAAAAAAAAATGGGAGTACCTTTTTGCCACAAAAAGTTGCCCCCCCAAAAAAAACCGACGGCTGGATCCGCCAGTGCCTTGGGGCATGGCATTTTGGATCTGCATCCGGTGTTCGATTTCACCCACCGTGTTACACGATTTAAACGAGTGTTTAGTGTGACTGAAGATCATTAAATGGCAAGGGAATCGAAGCAAGCGAAGTCGAAGGGGACAAGGGCCAAGGGCCCATGGGTGGAGCTTTTCATACAAAGTTGGTGGGGCAAAATGTAATATCGGCTGGTTGTTTTGCATGGTTGAAGTTAACCATGACCATTTTAACTCTAGGAAACCTTCAAATCTGACAAAAGTTGGTGGGGCAAAGCATAAAGTTGGTGGGGCAGTGGCCCCACCATTTGAATAGGAAACTCCACCCATGCAAGGGGATGATTTTTTAGTCATCGCCACCGGTGGTTCACTAAAAATGCACGACAAATATTTTGCCCATGCGCTGCCCATCAACTGACAGCCGGAGTCCGAGTTCCGACCGAAATCACCGACTCCGACTCCGCAGCACGCAGTCACAGATTTGCCGGACATCAAATTTCCCCCATTTTCCCCAATGTCTCGCCGCTTATCGGAAGACGTAAATGGCACAAACCGAGGGAAACTGCAATATGGGTACGGGATGCCATCGAAATCAGATGTCTCTGTACTGCAATATAAATTTGTATAGATGTCGCTCAAGTCAAGTGAAAGGTGATTAGTTGAAAACACTCTCGATAGATGTCACAACCGTCTACTCGGCGCACACAATTTGTCTTCTGCTTTTGCGCGACGATTCATGCGCTGGGAAGTGGGAATGCTGCGTCTGGTTTCTGCGAAGTGACTTACCGTGTTTTATCTCGCTTGATTGTTAACGGTCATTACTTAATGCTTGGAGCATCGGAATACAAATATTTATAGTAAGATGTCCGTGATTAAGCATTATACACATTTTACACCGTCGATACATTCGCTGAAGACGCAAAAACTTCGTGCAGGCGGTCCAAGGCAAGTTCCTGGAGCGAAGGCTCTCCCGATGCTGGTGAATCCAGAAAGGAAAAATGGAGTTTTCCTATCACTATAAGGAAATATCGTTCGATCTATCAACAATTTTATCCATAATAATGATCATAACAGCAGTCCAAACGGGCTAATCATGCCTGGTCCATCTTGTCTGACATTATTGAACGACCTGAGAAGTTGAAAGTGACAAACTGAAACAACTTTTGCACGTGGAACACACCGAGCCACAAAGCATAACAAAACGTATTAACCGTTAAAGTTGAGAACGGTGTGCACTATGCAGTATACACCATGTGTGAGAGATTGTCACGTCATATAAGCACAGCGAAACCGAAATGCACGAT
The DNA here is from genome assembly GCA_036785665.1 of Chirona hameri. Classification (NCBI taxonomy): domain Eukaryota; kingdom Metazoa; phylum Arthropoda; class Thecostraca; order Balanomorpha; family Balanidae; genus Chirona; species Chirona hameri. Next base: position 107,411 of record JAXIVJ010000784.1, on the reverse strand, counting down.
CAGACTACCCTCCCAAAGCCCGAGATCACAGCCCCGCGCCCAGACGACGGACATAGTCCCTGACCCAGTGACCCAGCCAGCCATGTCCGACCATTGACCAGCCTATCATATCTGATCATCGCTCATCGCCAGTTCAACACCCGAAGCAATAGCATATTGTCACTGTCATTCTTCAACGCAAACACTGCCCGTGTCACTCCTTGTCGCCGTTACCGCTGGGGATCTTCCTCGCCAGCGTGCGGTTGATCTTGAGCAGAATGTTCTCGAAACTATCCGATCCCATGTAGTCCATCTGTCCGCGCTCCCACGCCTCGCGGCGCTTCCGGTCCTCGGCTGCGGCCCTCTCTTTGGACAGCTGAAGCTCCGTCAGACCGGTCACCAGGTCACCGTCACCAGACTTCTGCTCTGTCGTTTTCTCTGCCTCCGACACAGCCTTCTGCTCTGTCGTCTTCTCGGCCTCCGACATGTCTGCGGAATTAATTGGATTGGTGAGGACAAGAGAACGACCGACCTTCTTCCCGTTCAACCTTCTGATAGGCAGCAGTGCTAACAGTTGACGAAAAATATGTGCTACTGCTGAGTCTCTATGGCCTTGCTACTGCTGTAGTAGACTGTGGTAAACGATGTCAATTTAGAGTAATCTAAAGAAATGTCAAATGTTGAAGTGCAGCTCAAATCGAAGACCCGTCGTTCGCACCAAATGCAGATGCACGTGCACGCGCATCAGTTCATCTACCGACATGCAGGAAAAGACCAATGAATGGTTCGTGGCTTTAATTTAGAGGCTCCTCTTTCTTGGAGACACTGCAATGCAGTGGCGTACCCAGGATTTACTCCAGGGGGGGGGGGGGGGGGAAATTTTTGCTCAAGGGGGCATAAAGTACCCCCGCCAAAAAAAAGTCACCGGATTTGGCCCACTATATTTTTAAAAGGGCATATTTTCACCATTTTTCTCTTAAAAAATAAATCATTCATTTTTTTCGACAAAACGGGGCACGTATATACCTTCAGGGGGGGGGGGGGGGGGGCAATTGCCCCGTTTCCGTTTGCCCCCCCCCCCCCCTTGTGTACGCCTATGCTGCAATGCAATGCAAACAATACTAAGCAGTTACGTACACTGTCGCACTTATACGGCCTTGCACACTGCACAATCGTCTAAATCCAAACTAAGTTAACTCAACTTTTGCTATTTTTTTTTAAAATGGCATTGTTTGAAAGAGAATGCAAATAAGATTATGTATACTATTACTAACATATTGTTAATTGTTATTGTAGCTTGGCAAAATTGTGCTCATTGACATTGCAACTTAATAGAAATCATGCATTAAAAACGATAAATGTTTAGTGCACCGGGGTTTGTTAGCTGTTGCAGCCATGAGCCATGCTATATGATAAGTTTGCCATGTTCATTGACCAGGGTCATTTAAACGTCCTAGAGATAATTGCACCGTTATATCGATGGATGTTCAGTTATTAGACAATGGACCCGGCCCCGGCTGTTGATGATTGTGGTGTCGATAATTTCGTCACATGCTGTCTGTTTTGTTTGGGTCGCGGATGACACCTGCTATGCAGCACCACAATGGTTTATTTAGCTTGGTGGGTGCTGTAGCGTGTTTCGGCAATATAACGGGAGTCTAGCGAGACTGCTCTCGCGCTACAGTTCAGCACCGGGGTTCGCAGCAGTTAACTCCGGTTAACTTATGATGACTAAGGATTGTCCGAGTCGTCTGCCAGTGTAAATTCGCTATAGTAATCTGTCATTGCCCAATGAGTTACACATACCTACCCGTAAACCAATGTTTTGTGGGTTTACAAAAGCGTGTATGGGGCCGGGGCCGCGTAGATATAAATGATAAAATACCGCCGAAATGTTCCGAGTGCAAATGGTTCACTGACAGACGACATAGACACTCACCCGGCTGTAGAACATTGTTAATACAACCATGGATAACATAAGTATGTATATCGGATAGGCATAATACGCGATTTGGCGACCACAGAGCGGTACTAGCTGTCGTGTAGTACGGGAAACGGCCTACCACGGGACGTTCCTCCATATAGGCATAATACGCGATTTGGCGACCACAGAGCGGTACTAGCTGTCGTGTAGTACGGGAAACGGCCTACCACGGGACGTTCCTCCATATAGGCATAATACGCGATTTGGCGACCACAGAGCGGTACTAGCTGTCGTGTAGTACGGGAAACGGCCTACCACGGGACGTTCCTCCATATAGGCATAATACGCGATTTGGCGACCACAGAGCGGTACTAGCTGTCGTGTAGTACGGGAAACGGCCTACCACGGGACGTTCCTACATATATGGGCACAAATTACCAGACATGATGTCCATCGGTGGAACCAACATGTCATAAGCATTGACCTATATAAGTATAGACGAACCATAGGCGTATCCAGGATTTCGCCAAGGTAGTACCCGCGGCCAGTTTTATGGGCCCCCGGAGCGTCAGGGCCCCTTTTTAAAATTGAGGGCCCTTTAACCACCACCCCAGCGAAAAATGTTGTTGAGGGTAAAGGGTAGGCTATCCTAGGACGACTAAGGACCTCTCATACCAACTGAGTGCCCCTCAGGTTGACTGTGCCCCTCAGGCCGACTGAGGGCCCCTAAGGCCGACTGAGGGTCCCCTCAGACTAACTCATGCCGACAAAGGCCCCCTAAGGCCGACTGAGGGTCTATTTAGGCCGACTGAGGGCCCCTCAGGCCGGCTGAGTGCCCTCGGCCCGACAGGGCCCCCTCAAGCCGACTGAGGACGCCTTCAGGCCGACTGGGGCCGACTGGCCCCCCAGGCCGACTGGAGGCCCCAGGCCGACTCAGGGCCCCAGGCCGACTGAGGGGGCCCTCAGTCGGCCTGAGGGGACCTCAGACTAACTCGTGCCGACTGAGGACCCATAAGGCCGATAGAGGGCTACTCAGTCCGGCCTAGGGACTGTGGACTGTGGACCTCAGGCTGATTGCCGACTGTGGACCTCAGGCCGATTACGGGCCCCTTAGGCCGACTGAGGGCCCGCAGGGCCCTTCAGGCCGAAGGCCCCCTCAGGCCGAAGGCCCCCTCAGGCCGACTAAGGCCCCCTCAAGCCGACTGAGGGCCCCTAAGGCTGTCTGAGGGCCCCTTAGGCCAACTGAGAGCCCTCAGGCCGACTGAGGGCCCCTCAGGCCAACCGAGAGCCCCCTCAAGTCGACTGAGGCCCCCTAATGCCGACTGAGGGCCCCTAAGGCCGACTAAGACCCTAAGGCCGACTGAGGGCCCCTCAGGCCGTCTGAGGGCCCCTCAGGCCGTCTGAGGGCCCAAAGGCCGACTGAGGGTCCCCTCATACTAACTCAGGCCGACTGAGGGCCCCTAAGACCGACCGAGGGTCATCTCAGGCCAATTTGGGCCCCTCAGGCCGACTGAGGCCCCCTCAGGCCGACTGAGGGTCCCTTCAGGGCGACGGAGGGCCCCGCAAGCCGACTAAGGGCACATTCAGGGCGACTGAGGGCCCCTTCAGGGCGACTGAGGGCCCCTTCAGGGCGACTGAGAGCCCCTTCAGGGCGACTGAGGGCCCCTTCAGGGCGACTGAGGGCCTCTCAGGCCGACTGGGGGCCCCTTCAGTCCGACTGAGCCCCCCCCCCCCCCCCCCCCCCCCCCCCCCCCCCACACGGGCCAACCGATCGTCTTTCAGACCGACCGAGGGTACGTCTGGCCAGCCAAGGGCCCCTAAGACCGCTTGGGCCCCTTAGACAAACAAATGGGGCCCCTCAAGCTCAAGGGGGTACCCGCGGGTGTCCAGGGTACCCACTTGGATACGCCCTTGAGACGAACTACTCCAGCTCTGTTCCCGGTTGAAGCGACACTAGCGCCGCAGCGGAGAAGGCATGAGTTAGCGCGGCAATGCTTTTGCTATGGCGGAGGGGCGATATTTGACAATAATCACCGTGAATGTTCAGGCTGAATATTTGTATTCCATGTTATTCATTATGAATGTCTCTACGTCCTCAAACTCTTTCCAGTGTGCTCACGCGGTTTTTTAGTTACAGTCCGACAAATATCGCCCTTCCGCCATAGCAAAAGCATTGCCGCGCTAACTCAATCCCTGCTCCGCTGCGGCGCTAGTGTAGCGGGAACGACTGCCGAGCGGAGTAGTTCGTCAATGGGCTTCTTCCCGTGGCACCTCTAACCTCCTCCAAATTGCTCCAACTTGCAACTGTCCTATACTAATGCACAGACAGTTGCAAGTTGGAGCAACTTGGAGGAGGTTAGAGGAGGTTAGAGGCGCCACTGGAACAGGCCCTATACTAGTGATGACATTTTCCAAAAATGTCCTGACCGATTCCAAACTGATACCGAATGGGAGGCATTTCGGTTGACCGAATACCGACCGGTTTCGGTTGAAGCCAAAAATGTCCAAATTTTGACCGATTTTCAAATGTTATACTTATTATGTAGATAACACACTGGCAAACATAACTTTGTTTAACTTCATATAACACACATTTACAGTTTCCAGAAAGACAGTATAATTCATAATTGTGAAAAGGAACCAAATACATTTACAAAGCAGAGTATGCTGCAAGCAAGACAGGATGACAAAATGTGACCTCAATCATTTCATATTAACCCGCGCACTGCAGGGGCTTTGCACCGAACAGGAACTGCAGGGGCGGGGGGGGGGGGGGGGGTGATTTCCGCCCCCCCCCGTGAGATCTCGAAAACTACGCTACGTAGCGACAAGCGCAAAACGGCATTGGATAACTTGGTACAAGTTCTATCGAAAGTATTTTAGTATTTTGTTTTAGTTCAGGCCAAAATTGAGGTCACCAGGGGTCATCAAAGGTCAAAATTTCCAGTTTTTTTTTCTCTCCTGTTTTAGGACTTCGCTCCAGCAATTCCCATATATCTCGGAAAATATGCTAGTTAGTAACAAACGGAAAAAAACAAAACGCCAGCCAGTGAAATTTGCAATCGACAACGTGTCCTCAAATTTGATCTCAGGTCTATATTTGAGGCTCCAGAGGTCAAAAAAGGGGAAAAATGCATTGTTTTTGCAAAATCGTGTTTCGCTATTAACTTTTTACTTAATAAAGATAACGAAAAACTGTACGCCATTGTGTTTATCTCGTCAAGGCGCTTTGAATGAGATACTTGGTGACCTTGTTAAGTCAACTTAAAAAAATTGACCTCAGGTCAAGGTCAAGTGGTGACCCAAGTAGGGCATGTTGCATATAGGAAGACGTGTCTCGATGAGAGAAACACATTGGTGTCTGTTTTACTTCTCTATCTTCATTATGTCGCGAGTTATGGACACAAACGTGATGGTGACCTTAGATGACCTCAAATGACCCCATAGGGGTCACTGAGAAAAACTTATACTTGTATCATCAATAATATTCTATAATAACATAATCCAGAAGTAATTGGACTAATATCATGCATATCTTTAAAATAGGAAGCATTTGTGTATTTCCCCGTTGACTTATTATGGGGAGGTTACGAAATTGACCTGACCTTAGGTCACCGATATCAAAATTCCGAGATAATCGAATTGTAAGTACTTATGCCCTCATGACACACTGTAATTTTCAAACTGATCAGTGAAAAACGCTGGCTTTGGCACAACTGCAAATTTTTTTGGAGGTAGGGTCACTTGAACTGGTCTGAGATGACCCGAGGTTATTTTTTGTCTTCTCAAAGTGTACGCAATTGATGTCCTAACAGGTGTGTCAAAACCCGGCGGAGCTGCGCGCCGCCATTTTTCGCTATCGCGAAAAATCTGAGGGGGGGGGGGAGCGGAAATCAACCCCCCTGCAGTGCGCGGGTTAATCCTCGCCCTACGGGGGGCTGACAGCCCCCCTGAGGTTTTTCTTTAAATAACTTTTTACACATGCAGCGCATCTTGCTGAAATTGTCGGTAGCTGAGTTTACAACAATTATACGTATGCTATACAAATTTAATTGAAATTGGTTAAGTAGTGTGGGAGATAATCATGTTTTGATGACGTCATGTTGGTGGAAAACGATACATATTTGAAAAATAGTAGTAAACAGAGTTTTAAAGGAAATTGCAAACGCAATGCACCAAAGATACAAAATGGCATTCTCTTTAAAATGACAATCTCGGATTTGCAAAATGTTGGGCTTTTGACCCCTAAAATAAAAATAAAACTGATTTTGTTTTGGAAGCATCCCCACAAAATCAAAATTTTCAAGATGTTAGAAAAACCGTAATATATGTGAGAGAACTGAGTATGCACAATACCCATACCAAATTTCAAAGTAATGTCTTCATTTTTGACTGAGTAATGACTCCATAAGTGTAAGAAACTGATGGCGTAATTTTTTTAAAACTTTTTTAACTTTTTTGACTAGATACGAACAAATAATTACATTTTCTGTATTTCTGAGCCAAAACTGGTCTAGGAACATGCCTTTTTATTTACATTTAACAATTTCTAATTTGGGGTTTTCTGAAGAGCAAAATCGCTGTTCTGGACGTGGTAAATCCGAGGTCATTCACTTGACCTGGAAGGTCACCCGTTGACCTGAAACCTAAAAATCTCCTACTGTTAGATTCCTCTCATGACAGGCAACATGCTCGTTCTTACCGCATTGCTCTAAGTTGCATGGTTGAAGTTAACAGGGGGGGGGCTGTCAGCCCCCCCCGTAGGGCGGTGAAAACAGCTCCCGTAGGGCGAGGGTTAATTTGCAGCATAATACATATTACATAAATACATACATACTAGGCAAAAATATATTTCATCTGGCCAAAGCTGGATGGGCATACTGGTAACTGGTTTGTGCTTGCTACTTAACCCGCGCACTGCAGGGGGGGGGGGGGTGATTTCCGCCCCCCCCTCAGGTTTTTCAAAGATAGCGAAAAAACGGCAGCGCGCAGCGCCGCCGGGTTTTGGCACACCTGTTAGGACATAAATTGCGCACACTTTGAAACAAAAAATATCCTCGGGTCATCTCAGGTCAGGTCACGAGACCAGGTCAAGTGACCCCACCTCCAAAAAAGTTTGCAGTTGTGCCAAAGCCAGCGTTTTTCACCGATCAGTTTGAAACTTACAGGATGCCATGAGGGCATAAGTACTTACAATTCGTTCATCTCGGAATTTTGATATCGGTGACTTAAGGTCAGGTCAATTTCGTAACCTCCCATAATAAGTCAATGGGGAAATATACAAATGCTTCCTATTTCAAGGATATGCATGATATTAGTCCAATTACTTCTGGATCATGTTATTATAGGATATTCTTGATGATCCAAGTGTATTTTTTATTCAGTGACTTCTATTAAAAAATAGTGACCCCTATCGCATGGCCTCAAATGGTCATTTTGAGGCCATGCGAGGTCACCATCACTTTTTTGTCAATAACTCCCGACATAATGCAGATAGAGAAGTAAAACAGACATCAATGTGTTTGTCTCGTCGAGATACGTCTTCCCATATGCAACACGCCCTACTTGGGTCACCACTTGACCACTGAGGGGGAGGAAGGGGAGGGGAGGGCCACACCGCCCCGCCCCCCCCCCCCCCCCCCCCCCCCCCCCCTTGGCTACGTGCCTGGTAGTACTATCACGTGACAAATAGCTGGCCAGCGACCGACGATGGCATTGCCTAGAGCAGCTGGTGCGATTGGTTGATGTTGATTCGTTGATAACAGTCCCCTACGGCAGGGACCTGGCGAACATTGTTTACATTGGCCAGCTCTCCACGGTTCATATAACAACATTGGAGCCACGGTGTATGGGCTGCATTCATTCACCCGATAAACTCTGCTCAGTGTTCTTCCTGTATTGATGCAAAAGGGGTTTTAATGGTTACATAAGGTAATGCATATGATAAGCCTGGCCTGCATTACGAGTTTGGTAGTATTAACGTTTACTTTGGTTATTTGCAGCGGTGTCAGTTTTCTTCTTTTTTGCAAATATTGTTCCCGTAGTACTAACGGCAGCAGTATGTCATAGTGGGGTTCGTACGGCAGCAGTATGTCATAGTGGGGTCCGTACGGCAGCAGTCTGTCATAGTGGGGTCCGTACGGCAGCAGTTTGTCATAGTGGGGGTCCGTACGGCAGCAGTATGTCATAGTGGGGTCCGTACGGCAGCAGTATGTCATAGTGGGGTCCGTACGGCAGCAGTATGTCATAGTGGGGTCCGTACGGCAGCAGTATGTCATAGTGGGGTCCGTACGGCAGTAGTCTGTCATATGGTGGTCCGTACGGCAGCAGGTAGGTCTCGTCGGACCCGCCGCCGCCGAGAAGTGCCCTCCTGGTCTCCACGGGGGGGGGGGGGGGGGGGGGGGGTAGTGGGGGGTAGTGGGGGTAGTAGCGTAGCGTTAGTTAGTTGGTAGAGCGTTAGACTCGGAATCCAAGGGTTCCGGGTCGAGTTTGGCTGCTGGCGCAAGTCATTCGGTTCCCCGCCCCGGAGGGTGTGGTTCCCCTCCCCACCCGCGGCGGCATATAGCTATAGACTGGACTACGGGGTGGGCGAGAACCCCTCCCCTCCCCCCCCCCCCCCCCCAAGGCGGGCGGCGGCGGCCGCACCCGCCGCCCCCTGGCTACGTGCCTGCGGTTCCCATATAGGTTTTGCAATACCTGTTGCTTTGTTGGAAGCTGCCGAGTCGGGAGCTCCTTAATCTTTTCACCGATGAGCCAGAGCTTTGTTCCTGCTCTGGTGGGAGCACGGCTGGGTTTCTTGGATGGTCCAGGTTCTAGGAGATCTTCATATCTCGCTGATGATCGCGTCCGCATTGTCCAATGTGCACACCACGCAATGCCAGTCGCACTCACAAATTCGCACACGCGTCGCCTCCGTGCCCTGATGAGAACTGACACCAACGCAGAACATCCAGCGGCGCTACGGCCGGCGGGCGGCGATCCGACGAGAGTCGGTGTCCGTTTGCCTCGGCAGTTGCGGTGTCCCATTACATTTATCCACTCGATGGCTCTCGTACGGCACGGTGCTATGCGCTGACTGAGGTACCCGGCGTCAGCGGACAGCTACGATTCGGGCGTGACCCAGTCCGATTTTACACAGGCTGGGATCATCACTCATTCCCTCAGTAAAATAATTACCTGGTTGACGTATAACACCGTTACCCTCAAATTAGAGAAAAGGTAGGCACCTATATATTTTGATGATGATATTTTGCGTCATTGATCATCGCAATAAATATATCGCTAGCCAGACTGATGTAGGTATGTGAGAAGTGATGTTACGAGGTGGATTGTACGGCTCCGATATGCAAATGTACGCAATACACATTGTCATTGGTACGCAGTTTGAAGGACAACCACCATTCAGGGAGGGCTGGTTTCATCTTAACCCGCGAGTCACTTGGGGGGGGGGGGGGGGGGGTTAGCCCCCTTAGGAATATTAAGAATATCTCAACAACTAATGCAGATATCGACGCCAAACTTTCAGTACCTTTTCGGGCATCATTTTTATACCTTTTGTGCCAATAAAAATCAATTTCGTCAGAAATTGTCCGAGATATAGTGAATTTAGTGACGTCACTAAACACGATTTTGACACAAAAATCAGCTAAACTTTACCAGGCCGTACAAATGCCACATTTGAAGCAAAAAGGAATCGAAAAACGCTAAAAGGTAGTAAATTGCAAGGGCTACAAACCAGCTATCTCTAAATTTCGAAAATTTTGGTTTTTGACCCCAACAATTTCAAAAAAGTTTTTTTTAAATGCCCACAAAATCAAATTTTTCAAAGATATTTAAAAAAAGGAATATATGTCAGATAACGACATATGGGCAACTACCATACCAAGTTTCAAAATGATATAATCTTTTTGACTGACATGGCATATAAGGTATGAGTAAATCATAACGTTATATTTTGAAATTGCGTTTTTTTGGCTTTTATTGACCAGATACAGACAAATAAATGCCATCACCGTATTTGTTAGATAACACTGATATAGAAACATGCTTTTTTAATTTCGATTTATCAATTTCAAATTTTTACCTTCAGTGACCTGAACTTGACCTGCACTTGACACTAACTTCACGTAAATTAAATCAGGTGGTAAAATGACTATCACTATCGAATTATACGCGTAAAACCATCCATAAAACATGTGCTGCATGACTCGTAGATATTTTGTGTGTAGTGACATTTTGTGACCTGACCTTGACCTTGATCTTTTCCAACAATCTCACTTTAGCCATGAGGGATATGTATCATACTTTTGACAACACTTTGGGGGATTATAGGCGCAATCGAAGGCCATGGATGGCAAGTATTGTCCATAAACTCAAATACCTCTATTTTGACGTTTTACTTGACCGTGACCTGACATGTGACCTTAATTTGAAATTTTTAAGCGTGCGTTTAGTTTATCTCATTGAGCGCTTTCGAATGCCGCCTTGCGCGTTCCGCTGCTATCATTGGTTCTGCAGATATCAGAGGGGGTGCTAACCCCCCCCCCCCCTCCAGTGAGTCGTGTTACAGAATATACCCCAGTGACTGCCGGGTTAAAGGAAATAGTTCACCTTGGAAATTTTTACCCAACACGATTTTATTATATTTTTTAATACAATTTATTTTGATATTGTCAAAAATGGCCTTATATCGCGCCGATTCAAGCCAGAAGGCCGTACATTTTTATTGTTTATCAAAACTATATGCATACTCTCTGAGTCAGAGTCCTGACGTCACGCGAATGTAAAAAATGGTTCAGCCAATCAGATTCGAAAGTATTCGCGTAAAGATAGACTCGCATTGGAGATGTGCCAACCGGCGGCCGGCGATCGCTTGCTAACACCAGCTGCAAGCTGATTGGCTGATGGTATAGCCTCTGCCCGGGCTAGAACCAGTACAACATTCTTTCGCCAGCACCGCATTCCTTCGCCAAAAACTCAAATATATTCGGCTGGAGAGTCTTTTCAGTCAAGAAAACTTCCAGATAGGGGTTTCCCAACACGGGCTACAAAACTGCTATCTCAGTTTAAAACCAATGTTGAAGGTGAACTATTTCCTTTAATATGATCGATCGCATCTATTTCCATGAAATATTACACAATCGTAAACATTTACCGATGGTCATGGCTTGCAGCCGCCGTGAAAGAATTCCATGCGTTTTTGTCAACTTTTTGGTGTTCGTGGCCTACTCACCCGTGTTGAGCGTATGGAGACTTCAACGCCGAAAAAGTTTTTATCTTAACTAACCCAAATGCGCCACCCGGATTTACAAGATCGAGATCTACCACTTTGGGAATCTCATTTTTACACCCAATGGCACCAGAAACTGTGTGAGCTCATTAACTTTTCGATTTTTTTCTTGCAAAATGAATCGGTTTACAGTGCCAGTGTAGTCTGTGCGGCAGCAGTCTGTCATAGTGTGGTCTGTACGGCAGCAGTCTGTCATAGTGTGGTCTGTACGGCAGCAGTCTGTCATAGTGTGGTCCGTACGGCAGCAGTCTCATAGTGTGGTCCGTACGGCAGCAGTATGCCATAGTGGGGTCCGTACGGCAGCAGTACGGACCCCACTATGGGTCCGTACTGCGGCCGAGACAAGGACCTCCATTGCAGCGGACCGAGATCCTGACTGGGCCAACCGACTCAACCACTTCTTTGCATCTGTGGGCCCCAGCGTGGCGGACGCACTCGCTGCGAGCGACACGGGAGAGCCACTGCCGCCGCGTCCGCCTCGTGTGTGCAGCGGCGAGTTCGCGCCGCGTCCGGCCACGCTCCCGGAACTATCCGCAGCTCTACAGAGGATGGGCTCGTCACGTGCGTGTGGTGCTGACGGCATCACCATCGAGATGTTGAAGATGACCTTCGCTGTGACTGGCCCACTTCTCCTGCATATCATTAACTCGTCCATCACAAACTGTCAGCTGCCAGACCAATGGAAGACAGCTACAGTTATACCACTTCACAAGAAGGGCGACCCCAGTGATCCCAACAACTATAGGCCGATCTCTATTTTATCAGTAGTGGCCAAACTTTGTGAACGTGTCGTGTGCTCTCAACTTATGACGTATCTCACCAGTCATCACATACTATGTCCCCAACAGTACGGGTTCCGGCCGGGCTTGTCTACGGAGTCGGCGCTGCTCGACGCTGTCATCCACGCTACAGAAAACATCGACAAGGGCATGGTAACATCGCTTGTCACTACTGACACATCCAAGGCCTTCGACAGCGTCGAGCACGGCCGGCTCCTGGACAAGCTCGGCTGGTATGGCATACAGCCTGACTGGTTCTCCGCCTGGCTCAGTGGACGCACCCAGTCTATCAAGGGTAGCTCATCGGGTCTACTTGAGGTCACGCACGGCGTGATCCAGGGCTCTGTGCTCGGTCCCGTGCTGTTTCTCGTGTTCACCAATGACCTGTCGCAGCACATTGACCATGGCAACATCATCATGTACGCGGATGACACCCAGTTCCTTGACGTTGACCTGCCGTCAAACATTCTGGCCCTTAAATCACGTGCCGAAAATACCCTTTCAGTGGCCTTGCAATGGTTTACCCAAAACAGGCTCAAAATCAACCCTGCGAAAACTGAAATGATCATGCTGAAATCCCGACGTCTCAAATCCGACACCAACATTTCGGTGAAATTTGGAAGTGATGAAATATCTCCATCGGACAGCGTCAAGGTGCTGGGTGTCACCATCGATTCCCATCTGCTCTGGGAGCAGCATGTGTCCCATGTAGTGCAACGCTGTTACTGTGTGCTGATTGGCCTAGCTAGGATGCGCCACCGTCTCCCTCGATGTACCAGACAGATGCTAATAGAAGCACTGGTGTTCCCCCATATCCGTTATTGCATAACGGTGTGGGGAAGCTGCACTAAGACTCAAAGGTACCGAGTTCAGAAAGCGATCAATTTCGGTGCTCGAATCGTGAGTGGCCTTGATCGACGTGAACATGTGACACCGGTGCTGCGGCAGCTTAGTTGGAGAAAGGTTGACGAGATGGTGGCTGAACGCGATGTCGCTACCATGCGCCGCCTCGTCACCGCGCCCAATGCGCCTGTACTCCTGCGTGACCGAGTCGTCAGTCGATCTGAAGTGTCGAGCCGTCAGACGCGCGCGACGGATGACGGCCAGCTGCAGCTGCCCAGAGTGAGGACAGAGTTTGCGCGACGTGGCTTCCTATACAGAGCCACGAAAAGCTGGAATAACCTACCCCTAGATGTGAGACGGACAGTTGGTCACTTGCGTCGCGGTGCTGTCGGTGTCGATATCTATAATGCATAATCATTAATCATACAATATCACAGGATATTCCATCCGATGTGTGTGCATATATCCGTCGCCTGTATTATTTAGCCTTTTCTCATCTTAATTTTACATGTACGATTTTATGCGAATGGGTGAATTAAGTGACGTGCTCTTAAAACTGTAATGACGTGGATACCATAAAAGCCATCGCATGGAGGTTCCGAATATACATCTGTATCTGTATCTGTATCTGTAGCAGTATGCCATAGTGGGGTCCGTACGGCAGCAGTATGCCATAGTGGGGTCCGTACGGCAGCAGTCTATCATAGTGTAGTCCGTATGGCAGCAGTCTGTCATATGATGGTCTGTACGGTAGCAGTCTGTCATAGTGTGGTCAGTACGGCAGCAGTCTGTCATATGGTGGTCCGTACGGCAGTAGTCTGTCATATGGTGGTCCGTATGGCAGCAGTTTGTCATAGTGTGGTCCGTACGGCAGCAGTCTGTCATAGTGTGGTCCGTGCGGCAGCAGTCTGCCATAGTGTGGTCCGTACGGCAGCAGTCTCATATGGTGGTCCGTACGGCAGCAGTCTGTCATATGGTGGTCCGTACGGCAGTAGTCTGTCATAGTGTGGTCCGTACAGCAGCAGTCTGTCATAGTGGGGTCCGTACGGCAGCAGTCTGTCATATGGTGGTCCGTACGGCAGTACGGCAGTAGTCTGTCATAGTGTGGTCCGTACAGCAGCAGTCTGTCATAGTGTAGTCTGTACGGCAGCAGTCTGTCATATGGTGGTCAGTACGGCAGCAGTCTGTCATATGGTGGTCCGTACGGCAGTAGTCTGTCATAGTGTGGTCTGTACGGCAGTAGTATGTCATAGTGTGGTCCGTACGGCAATAGTCTGTCATATGGTGGTCCGTACGGCAGCAGTTTGTCATATGGTGGTCCGTACGGCAGCAGTTTGTCATATGGTAGTCCGTACGGCAGTAGTCTGTCATAGTGTGGTCCGTACAGCAGCAGTCTGTCATAGTGTGGTCCGTACGGCAGCAGTGTGTCATAGTGGGGTCCGTACGGCAGTAGTATGTCATAGTGGGGTCCGTACGGCAGACGTTTGTCATAGTGTAGTCCGTACGGCAGCAGTCTGTCATATGATGGTCTGTACGGTAGCAGTCTGTCATAGTGTGGTCAGTACGGCAGCAGTCTGTCATATGGTGGTCAGTACGGCAGCAGTCTGTCATAGTGTAGTCTGTACGGCAGTAGTCTGTCATAGTGTGGTCCGTACGGCAGTAATCTGTCATAGTGTTGTGGTCCGTACGGCAGCAGTCTGTCATAGTGTGGTCCGTACGGCAGCAGTCTGTCATATGGTGGTCAGTACGGCAGCAGTCTGTCATAGTGTAGTCTGTACGGCAGTAGTCTGTCATAGTGTGGTCCGTACGGCAGTAGTCTGTCATAGTGTGGTCCGTACAGCAGCAGTCTGTCATAGTGGGGTCCGTACGGCAGCAGTCTGTCATATGGTGGTCCGTACGGCAGTACGGCAGTAGTCTGTCATAGTGTGGTCCGTACAGCAGCAGTCTGTCATAGTGGGGTCCGTACGGCAGCAGTCTGTCATATGGTGGTCCGTACGGCAGTACGGCAGTAGTCTGTCATAGTGTGGTCCGTACAGCAGCAGTCTGTCATAGTGTAGTCTGTACGGCAGCAGTCTGTCATATGGTGGTCAGTACGGCAGCAGTCTGTCATATGGTGGTCCGTACGGCAGTAGTCTGTCATAGTGTGGTCTGTACGGCAGTAGTATGTCATAGTGTGGTCCGTACGGCAATAGTCTGTCATATGGTGGTCCGTACGGCAGCAGTTTGTCATATGGTGGTCCGTACGGCAGCAGTTTGTCATATGGTGGTCCGTACGGCAGTAGTCTGTCATAGTGTGGTCCGTACAGCAGCAGTCTGTCATAGTGTGGTCCGTACGGCAGCAGTGTGTCATAGTGGGGTCCGTACGGCAGTAGTATGTCATAGTGGGGTCCGTACGGCAGACGTTTGTCATAGTGTAGTCCGTACGGCAGCAGTCTGTCATATGATGGTCTGTACGGTAGCAGTCTGTCATAGTGTGGTCAGTACGGCAGCAGTCTGTCATATGGTGGTCCGTACGGCAGTAGTCTGTCATATGGTGGTCCGTACGGCAGCAGTTTGTCATAGTGTGGTCTGTACGGCAGCAGTCTGTCATAGTGTGGTCCGTACGGCAGCAGTCTGTCATAGTGTGGTCCGTACGGCAGCAGTCTCATGGTGGTCCGTACGGCAGCAGTCTGTCATATGGTGGTCCGTACGGCAGTAGTCTGTCATAGTGTGGTCCGTACAGCAGCAGTCTGTCATAGTGGGGTCCGTACGGCAGCAGTCTGTCATATGGTGGTCCGTACGGCAGTACGGCAGTAGTCTGTCATAGTGTGGTCCGTACAGCAGCAGTCTGTCATAGTGTAGTCTGTACGGCAGCAGTCTGTCATATGGTGGTCAGTACGGCAGCAGTCTGTCATATGGTGGTCCGTACGGCAGTAGTCTGTCATAATGTGGTCTGTACGGCAGTAGTATGTCATAGTGTGGTCCGTACGGCAATAGTCTGTCATATGGTGGTCCGTACGGCAGCAGTTTGTCATATGGTGGTCCGTACGGCAGCAGTCTATCATAGTGTAGTCTGTACGGCAGTAGTCTGTCATAGTCTGGTCCGTACGGCAGCAGTCTGTCATATGGTGGTCCGTACCAGGCACGTAGCCAAGGGGAGGGCGGCGGGGGCGGCCGCCCCCCCCCCCCCCCTGGAGGCCAGGAGGGCCCTTTTTGGCGCGCGCAGCGCGCCGAAAAGGGCCGACGAGACCGCGCGAAGCGCGGTATCATAGGCTCTTTACTACACGAAGCGTGGTCTTTAGAGGGTTTAGAAGACTTCAGATGCCCTTTAGGGCCATCGGGGCCCTCTGAAAGACCAGAGGGCCCCTTGGACGTTGAAAAGAGCCCTGTGTATGTCAGAGGGGCCCTGGGCCAGACCGAAAGGGCCCCTAAGTGGGTCAGAGGGCCCCCTGAGCACGTCGAATGGGCCCCCTGAACACGTCGAATGGGCCCCTAGCCAGCACAGAGGGGCCCTTGGGCAGGTTGAGAGGCCCCTGAGCATGTCGACAGGGTGACAAAGCGGCCAGCGCAGTCCTTTGCCAGGTCATAAGGGCCCCTGAGCAGGTTGGAGGGCCCCTGGACAGACCAGAGGGCCCCTAGGAAGTTAAGAGGGCCCCTGTGCAGGTCAGAGGAGCCCTAATCAGACCGAAAGGGCCCCTAAGTGGATCAGAAGGGCCCCTGAACATGCCGAATGAGCCCCTAGTCAGCACGGAGGGCCCCAGGGCAGGTCGGAGGGCCCTCGGAGCATGTCGCAAGGCGACAACGCAGCCAGCGCAGTCCCATGCTAGTTCGGAAGGGCCCCTTAGAAGGTTAAAGGGCCCCTGGAGAGACCAGAGGACCCCTGGCAAGTTAAAAGGGCCCTTGCGCAGATCGGAGGGGCCCCTCACCAGACCGAAAGGACCCCTGTGCGGGTGAGAAGGGCCCCTGAACATGCCGAAGTGGCCCCTGGCCAGCCCGGAGGGGCTCCAGGGCAGGTCGGAGGGCCCCTTGAGCATGTCGGCAGGGCGACAAAGCAGCCAGCGCAGGCCGACCAGAAGAGTCGCTGGGCCGATCGGAGGGCTCCTGGGCAAGTCAGAGGGGCCCCTGGCTAGACCGAAAGGGTCCCTGGGCCGGTCGGAATGCCCCTTGAACATGCCAGATAAGTTCCTAGCCAGACTGGAAGGTCAGAGGGGCTGGGCAGGTCGGAGGGGCCCCTGAGAAGGGGCGGCGGATTGCGGGGGCAGGGTACCCAAAATTCTCCCAGTCGAAAATCCTGGGGAAAAGGGTAGTTTTGCCCCCCCCCCACATATTTTAGCCTGCTCAATCGGGGGGGGGGGGGGGGGCATGACCCTTCCCCTCCCCAGGATTTTCATTTCAGGGGGGGGGGATTTTGGGTACCCTGTGCCCCGCAATCCGCCGCAGCTGCCCCTGAGCATGTCGGCAGGGCGACAAAGCAGCCAGTGCAGTCCCTGGCAAGTTTTCAACGCTTGAGAAGCTTTTCGCTTTTTCAACGCTTGAGGGCTTTCAACGCTTGAGAAGGGGCCCTTTCAACGCTCGGGAAGGGGCCCTTTCGAGGCGCCGCCCCTCCCTGGACTAAATCCTGGCTACGAGCCTGGTCCGTACGGCAGCAGTTTGTCATAGTGTGGTCCGTACGGCAGTAGTCTGTCATAGTGTGGTCCGTACGGCAGCAGTCTGTCATAGTGTAGTCTGTACGGCAGTAGTCTGTCATATGGTGGTCCGTACGGCAGCAGTCTATCATAGTGTGGTCCGTACGGCAGCAGTCTGTCATAGTGTAGTATGTACGGCAGTAGTATGTCATAGTGTGGTCCGTACGGCAGCAATCTGTCATAGTGTAGTCTGTACGGCAGTAGTCTGTCATATGGTGGTCCGTACGGCAGCAGTCTATCATAGTGTGGTCCGTACGGCAGCAGTCTGTCATAGTGTAGTATGTACGGCAGTAGTCTGTCATAGTGTGGTCCGTACGGCAGCAGTCTGTCATAGTGTAGTCTGTACGGCAGTAGTCTGTCATATGGTGGTCCGTACGGCAGCAGTCTATCATAGTGTGGTCCGTACGGCAGCAGTCTGTCATAGTGCAGTATGTACGGCAGTAGTCTGTCATAGTGTGGTCCGTACGGCAGCAGTCTGTCATAGTGTGGTCCGTACGGCAGCAGCTGTCATACTGTGGTCCGTACGGCAGCAGTCTGTCATATGGTGGTCCGTACGGCAGCAGTATGTCATATGGTGGTCCGTACGGCAGCAGTCTGTCATATGGTGGTCCGCACGGCAGCAGTCTGTCATATGGTGGTCCGTACGGCAGCAGTTTGTCATATGGTGGTCCGTACGGCAGCAGTCTGTCATAGTGTGGTCCGTACGGCAGTAGTATGTCATATTGTGGTCCGTACGGCAGCAGTCTGTCATATGGTGGTCAGTACGGCAGCAGTCTGTCATAGTGTAGTCTGTACGGCAGTAGTCTGTCATAGTGTGGTCCGTACGGCAGCAGTTTGTCATATGGTGGTCCGTACGGCAGCAGTCTGGCATATGGTGGTCCGTACGGCAGCAGTTTGTCATAGTGTAGTAAGTACGGCAGTAGTCTGTCATAGTGTGGTCCGTACGGCAGCAGTCTGTCATAGTGTGGTCCGTACGGCAGTAGTCTGTCATATGGTGGTCCGTACGGCAACAGTCTGTCATATGGTGGTCAGTACGGCAGCAGTCTGTCATAGTGTAGTCTGTACGGCAGCAGTCTGTCATAGTGTGGTCCGTACGGCAGCAGTCTGTCATATGGTGATCCGTACGGCAGTAATCTGTCATAGTGTTGTGGTCCGTACGGCAGCAGTCTGTCATAGTGTGGTCCGTACGGCAGCAGTCTGTCATATGGTGGTCCGTACGGCAGTAGTCTGTCATAGTGTGGTCCATACGGCAGCAGTCTGTCATAGTGTGGTCCGTACGGCAGCAGTCTGTCATATGGTGGTCCGTACGGCAGCAGTCTGTCATAGTGTGGTCCGTACGGCAGCACTCTGTCATATGGTGGTCCGTACGGCAGTAGTCTGTCATAGTGTGGTCCGTACGGCAGCAGTCTGTCATAGTGTGGTCCGTACGGCAGCAGTCTGTCATATGGTGGTCCGTACGGCAGCAGTCTGTCATATGGTGGTCAGTACGGCAGCAGTCTGTCATAGTGTAGTCTGTACGGCAGTATTCTGTCATAGTGGGGTCCGTACGGCATCAGTATGTCATAGTGGGGTCCGTACGGCAGCAGTATGACATAGTGTGGTCCGTACGGCAGCAGTATGGCATATGGTGGTCAGTACGGCAGAAGTCTGTCATATGGTGGTCCGTACGGCAGCGGTCTGTCATAATGTAGTATGTACGGCAACAGTCTGTCATATGGTGGTCTGTACGGCAGCAGCTTATCATATGATGGTCCGTACGGCAGCAGTTTGTCATATGGTGGTCCGTACGGCATCAGTCTGTCATAGTGTAGTTCGTACGGCAGCAGTCTGTCATATGGTGGTCAGTACAGCAGCAGTCTGTCATAGTGTAGTCTGTACGGCAACAGTCTGTCATATGGTGGTCAGTACGGCAGCAGTCTGTCATATGATAGTCCGTACGGCAGCAGTCTGTCATATGGTGTTCCGTACGGCAGCAGTTTGTCATAGTGTAGTCAGTACGGCAGCAGTCTGTCATATGGTGGTTAGTACGGCAGCAGTCTGTCATAGTGTGGTCCGTACGGCAGCAGTATGTCATAGTGGGGTTCGTACGGCAGCAGTATGTCATAGTGTGGTTCGTACGGCAGCACTCTGTCATAGTGTGGTCCGTACGGCAGCAGTGTGTCATAGTGGGGGCCGTACGGCAGCAGTTTGTCATATGGTGGTCCGTACGGCAGTAGTCTGTCATAGTGTGGTCTGTATGGCAGCAGTCTATCATATGGTGGTCCATACGGCAGCAGTCTGTCATAGTGTGGTCTGTACGGCAGTAGTCTGTCATAGCGTGGTCCGTACGGCAGCAGTTTGTCATATGGTGGTCCGTACGGCAGTAGTCTGTCATAGTGTGGTCTGTACGGCAGTAGTCTGTCATAGTGTGGTCCGTACGGCAGCAGTCTGTCATATGGTGGTCCGTACGGCAGCAGTATGTCATATGGTGGTCCGTACGGCAGCAGTCTGTCATATGGTGGTCCGTACGGCAGCAGTCTGTCATATGGTGGTCCGTACGGCAGCAGTTTGTCATATGGTGGTCCGTACGGCAGCAGTCTGTCATAGTGTGGTCCGTACGGCAGTAGTCTGTCATATTGTGGTCCGTACGGCAGCAGTCTGTCATATGGTGGTCAGTACGGCAGCAGTCTGTCATAGTGTAGTCTGTACGGCAGAAGTCTGTCATAGTGTGGTCCGTACGGCAGCAGTTTGTCATATGGTGGTCCGTACGGCAGGAGTCTGGCATATGGTGGTCCGTACGGCAGCAGTTTGTCATAGTGTAGTCAGTACGGCAGTAGTCTGTCATAGTGTGGTCCGTACGGCAGCAGTCTGTCATAGTGTGGTCCGTACGGCAGTAGTCTGTCATATGGTGGTCCGTACGGCAACAGTCTGTCATATGGTGGTCAGTACGGCAGCAGTCTGTCATAGTGTAGTCTGTACGGCAGTAGTTTGTCATAGTGTGGTCCGTACGGCAGCAGTCTGTCATATGGTGGTCCGTACGGCAGTAATCTGTCATAGTGTTGTGGTCCGTACGGCAGCAGTCTGTCATAGTGTGGTCCGTACGGCAGCAGTCTGTCATATGGTGGTCCGTACGGCAGTAGTCTGTCATAGTGTGGTCCGTACGGCAGCAGTCTGTCAGTGTGGTCCGTACGGCAGCAGTCTGTCATATGGTGGTCCGTACGGCAGCAGTCTGTCATAGTGTGGTCCGTACGGCAGCAGTCTGTCATATGGTGGTCCGTACGGCAGTAGTCTGTCATAGTGTGGTCCGTACGTGTCATAGTGTGGTCCGTACGGCAGCAGTCTGTCATAGTGTGGTCCGTACGGCAGCAGTCTGTCATATGGTGGTCCGTACGGCAGCAGTCTGTCATATGGTGGTCAGTACGGCAGCAGTCTGTCATAGTGTAGTCTGTACGGCAGTATTCTGTCATAGTGGGGTCCGTACGGCATCAGTATGTCATAGTGGGGTCCGTATGGCAGCAGTATGACATAGTGTGGTCCGTACGGCAGCAGTATGTCATATGGTGGTCAGTACGGCAGAAGTCTGTCATATGGTAGTCCGTACGGCAGCAGTCTGTCATAATGTAGTATGTACGGCAACAGTCTGTCATATGGTGGTCTGTACGGCAGCTGTTTATCATATGGTGGTCCGTACGGCAGCAGTTTGTCATATGGTGGTCCGTACGGCATCAGTCTGTCATAGTGTAGTTCGTACGGCAGCAGTCTGTCATATGGTGGTCAGTACGGCAGCAGTCTGTCATAGTGTAGTCTGTACGGCAACAGTCTGTCATATGGTGGTCAGTACGGCATCAGT
Source organism: Chirona hameri (assembly GCA_036785665.1). Lineage (NCBI taxonomy): Eukaryota > Metazoa > Arthropoda > Thecostraca > Balanomorpha > Balanidae > Chirona > Chirona hameri. Next base: position 86,104 of record JAXIVJ010000784.1, on the reverse strand, counting down.
CTGTCATATGATGGTCCGTACGGCAGCAGTCTGTCATATGGTGGTCCGTACGGCAGCAGTTTGTCATAGTGTAGTCAGTACGGCAGCAGTCTGTCATATGGTGGTTAGTACGGCAGCAGTCTGTCATAGTGTGGTCCGTACGGCAGCAGTATGTCATAGTGGGGTTCGTACGGCAGCAGTATGTCATAGTGTGGTTCGTACGGCAGCACTCTGTCATAGTGTGGTCCGTACGGCAGCAGTCTGTCATAGTGGGGGCCGTACGGCAGCAGTTTGTCATATGGTGGTCGGTACGGCAGTAGTCTGTCATAGTGTGGTCTGTACGGCAGCAGTCTATCATATGGTGGTCCATACGGCAGCAGTCTGTCATAGTGTGGTCTGTACGGCAGTAGTCTGTCATAGTGTGGTCCGTACGGCAGCAGTTTGTCTTATGGTGGTCCGTACGGCAGTAGTCTGTCATAGTGTGGTCTGTACGGCAGTAGTCTGTCATAGTGTGGTCCGTACGGCAGCAGTCTGTCATATGGTGGTCCGTACGGCAGCAGTATGTCATATGGTGGTCCGTACGGCAGCAGTCTGTCATATGGTGGTCCGTACGGCAGCAGTCTGTCATATGGTGGTCCGTACGGCAGCAGTTTGTCATATGGTGGTCCGTACGGTAGCAGTCTGTCATAGTGTGGTCCGTACGGCAGTAGTCTGTCATATTGTGGTCCGTACGGCAGCAGTCTGTCATATGGTGGTCAGTACGGCAGCAGTCTGTCATAGTGTAGTCTGTACGGCAGTAGTCTGTCATAGTGTGGTCCGTACGGCAGCAGTTTGTCATATGGTGGTCCGTACGGCAGCAGTCTGGCATATGGTGGTCCGTACGGCAGCAGTTTGTCATAGTGTAGTCAGTACGGCAGTAGTCTGTCATAGTGTGGTCCGTACGGCAGCAGTCTGTCATAGTGTGGTCCGTACGGCAGTAGTCTGTCATATGGTGGTCCGTACGGCAGCAGTTTGTCATATGGTGGTCCGTACGGCAGCAGTCTGTCATAGTGTGGTCCGTACGGCAGTAGTCTGTCATATTGTGGTCCGTACGGCAGCAGTCTGTCATATGGTGGTCAGTACGGCAACAGTCTGTTATAGTGTAGTCTGTAGGCAGTAGTCTGTCATAGTGTGGTCCGTACGGCAGCAGTTTGTCATATGGTGGTCCGTACGGCAGCAGTCTGGCATATGGTGGTCCGTACGGCAGCAGTTTGTCATAGTGTAGTAAGTACGGCAGTAGTCTGTCATAGTGTGGTCCGTACGGCAGCAGTCTGTCATAGTGTGGTCCGTACGGCAGTAGTCTGTCATATGGTGGTCCGTACGGCAACAGTCTGTCATATGGTGGTCAGTACGGCAGCAGTCTGTCATAGTGTAGTCTGTACGGCAGTAGTCTGTCATAGTGTGGTCCGTACGGCAGCAGTCTGTCATATGGTGGTCCGTACGGCAGTAATCTGTCATAGTGTTGTGGTCCGTACGGCAGCAGTCTGTCATAGTGTGGTCCGTACGGCAGCAGTCTGTCATATGGTGGTCAGTACGGCAGCAGTCTGTCATAGTGTAGTCTGTACGGCAGTAGTCTGTCATAGTGTGGTCCGTACGGCAGCAGTTTGTCATATGGTGGTCCGTACAGCAGCAGTCTGGCATATGGTGGTCCGCACGGTAGCAGTTTGTCATAGTGTAGTAAGTACGGCAGTAGTCTGTCATAGTGTGGTCCGTACGGCAGCAGTCTGTCATAGTGTGGTCCGTACGGCAGTAGTCTGTCATATGGTGGTCCGTACGGCAACAGTCTGTCATATGGTGGTCAGTACGGCAGCAGTCTGTCATAGTGTAGTCTGTACGGCAGTAGTCTGTCATAGTGTGGTCCGTACGGCAGCAGTCTGTCATATGGTGGTCCGTACGGCAGTAATCTGTCATAGTGTTGTGGTCCGTACGGCAGCAGTCTGTCATAGTGTGGTCCGTACGGCAGCAGTCTGTCATATGGTGGTCCGTACGGCAGTAGTCTGTCATAGTGTGGTCCGTACGGCAGCAGCCTGTCATAGTGTGGTCCGTACGGCAGCAGTCTGTCATATGGTGGTCCGTACGGCAGCAGTCTGTCATAGTGTGGTCCGTACGGCAGCAGTCTGTCATATGGTGGTCCGTACGGCAGTAGTCTGTCATAGTGTGGTCCGTACGGCAGCAGTCTGTCATAGTGTGGTCCGTACGGCAGCAGTCTGTCATATGGTGGTCCGTACGGCAGCAGTCTGTCATATGGTGGTCATTACGGGAGCAGTCTGTCATAGTGTAGTCTGTACGGCAGTATTCTGTCATAGTGGGGTCCGTACGGCATCAGTATGTCATAGTGGGGTCCGTATGGCAGCAGTATGACATAGTGTGGTCCGTACGGCAGCAGTATGTCATATGGTGGTCAGTACGGCAGAAGTCTGTCATATGGTGGTCCGTACGGCAGCAGTCTGTCATAATGTAGTATGTACGGTAACAGTCTGTCATATGGTGGTCTGTACGGCAGCAGTTTATCATATGGTGGTCCGTACGGCAGCAGTTTGTCATATGGTGGTCCGTACGGCATCAGTCTGTCATAGTGTAGTCTGTACGGCAGTAGTCTGTCATATTGTAGTCCGTACGGCAGCAGTCTGTCATATGGTGGTCAGTACGGCAGCAGTCTGTCATAGTGTAGTCTGTACGGCAGTAGTCTGTCATAGTGTGGTCCGTACGGCAGCAGTTTGTCATATGGTGGTCCGTACGGCAGCAGTCTGGCATATGGTGGTCCGTACGGCAGCAGTTTGTCATAGTGTAGTAAGTACGGCAGTAGTCTGTCATAGTGTGGTCCGTACGGCAGCAGTCTGTCATAGTGTGGTCCGTACGGCAGTAGTCTGTCATATGGTGGTCCGTACGGCAACAGTCTGTCATATGGTGGTCAGTACGGCATCAGTCTGTCATAGTGTAGTCTGTACGGCAGTAGTCTGTCATAGTGTGGTCCGTACGGCAGCAGTCTGTCATATGGTGGTCCGTACGGCAGTAATCTGTCATAGTGTTGTGGTCCGTACGGCAGCAGTCTGTCATAGTGTGGTCCGTACGGCAGCAGTCTGTCATATGGTGGTCCGTACGGCAGTAGTCTGTCATAGTGTGGTCCGTACGGCAGCAGTCTGTCATAGTGTGGTCCGTACGGCAGCAGTCTGTCATATGGTGGTCCGTACGGCAGCAGTCTGTCATAGTGTGGTCCGTACGGCAGCAGTCTGTCATATGGTGGTCCGTACGGCAGTAGTCTGTCATAGTGTGGTCCGTACGGCAGCAGTCTGTCATAGTGTGGTCCTTACGGCAGCAGTCTGTCATATGGTGGTCCGTACGGCAGCAGTCTGTCATATGGTGGTCAGTACGGCAGCAGTCTGTCATAGTGTAGTCTGTACGGCAGTATTCTGTCATAGTGGGGTCCGTACGGCATCAGTATGTCATAGTGGGGTCCGTATGGCAGCAGTATGACATAGTGTGGTCCGTACGGCAGCAGTATGTCATATGGTGGTCAGTACGGCAGAAGTCTGTCATATGGTGGTCCGTACGGCAGCAGTCTGTCATAATGTAGTATGTACGGCAACAGTCTGTCATATGGTGGTCTGTACGGCAGCAGTTTATCATATGGTGGTCAGTACGGCAGCAGTCTGTCATAGTGTAGTCTGTACGGCAGTAGTCTGTCATAGTGTGGTCCGTACGGCAGCAGTTTGTCATATGGTGGTCCGTACGGCAGCAGTCTGGCATATGGTGGTCCGTACGGCAGCAGTTTGTCATAGTGTAGTAAGTACGGCAGTAGTCTGTCATAGTGTGGTCCGTACGGCAGCAGTCTGTCATAGTGTGGTCCGTACGGCAGTAGTCTGTCATATGGTGGTCCGTACGGCAACAGTCTGTCATATGGTGGTCAGTACGGCAGCAGTCTGTCATAGTGTAGTCTGTACGGCAGTAGTCTGTCATAGTGTGGTCCGTACGGCAGCAGTCTGTCATATGGTGGTCCGTACGGCAGTAATCTGTCATAGTGTTGTGGTCCGTACGGCAGCAGTCTGTCATAGTGTGGTCCGTACGGCAGCAGTCTGTCATATGGTGGTCAGTACGGCAGCAGTCTGTCATAGTGTAGTCTGTACGGCAGTAGTCTGTCATAGTGTGGTCCGTACGGCAGCAGTTTGTCATATGGTGCTCCGTACAGCAGCAGTCTGGCATATGGTGGTCCGCACGGTAGCAGTTTGTCATAGTGTAGTAAGTACGGCAGTAGTCTGTCATAGTGTGGTCCGTACGGCAGCAGTCTGTCATAGTGTGGTCCGTACGGCAGTAGTCTGTCATATGGTGGTCCGTACGGCAACAGTCTGTCATATGGTGGTCAGTACGGCAGCAGTCTGTCATAGTGTAGTCTGTACGGCAGTAGTCTGTCATAGTGTGGTCCGTACGGCAGCAGTCTGTCATATGGTGGTCCGTACGGCAGTAATCTGTCATAGTGTTGTGGTCCGTACGGCAGCAGTCTGTCATAGTGTGGTCCGTACGGCAGCAGTCTGTCATATGGTGGTCCGTACGGCAGTAGTCTGTCATAGTGTGGTCCGTACGGCAGCAGTCTGTCATAGTGTGGTCCGTACGGCAGCAGTCTGTCATATGGTGGTCCGTACGGCAGCAGTCTGTCATAGTGTGGTCCGTACGGCAGCAGTCTGTCATATGGTGGTCCGTACGGCAGTAGTCTGTCATAGTGTGGTCCGTACGGCAGCAGTCTGTCATAGTGTGGTCCGTACGGCAGCAGTCTGTCATATGGTGGTCCGTACGGCAGCAGTCTGTCATATGGTGGTCAGTACGGCAGCAGTCTGTCATAGTGTAGTCTGTACGGCAGTATTCTGTCATAGTGGGGTCCGTACGGCATCAGTATGTCATAGTGGGGTCCGTATGGCAGCAGTATGACATAGTGTGGTCCGTACGGCAGCAGTATGTCATATGGTGGTCAGTACGGCAGAAGTCTGTCATATGGTGGTCCGTACGGCAGCAGTCTGTCATAATGTAGTATGTACGGCAACAGTCTGTCATATGGTGGTCTGTACGGCAGCAGTTTATCATATGGTGGTCCGTACGGCAGCAGTTTGTCATATGGTGGTCCGTACGGCATCAGTCTGTAATAGTGTAGTCTGTACGGCAGTAGTCTGTCATATTGTAGTCCGTACGGCAGCAGTCTGTCATATGGTGGTCAGTACGGCAGCAGTCTGTCATAGTGTAGTCTGTACGGCAGTAGTCTGTCATAGTGTGGTCCGTACGGCAGCAGTTTGTCATATGGTGGTCCGTACGGCAGCAGTCTGGCATATGGTGGTCCGTACGGCAGCAGTTTGTCATAGTGTAGTAAGTACGGCAGTAGTCTGTCATAGTGTGGTCCGTACGGCAGCAGTCTGTCATAGTGTGGTCCGTACGGCAGTAGTCTGTCATATGGTGGTCCGTACGGCAACAGTCTGTCATATGGTGGTCAGTACGGCAGCAGTCTGTCATAGTGTAGTCTGTACGGCAGTAGTCTGTCATAGTGTGGTCCGTACGGCAGCAGTCTGTCATATGGTGGTCCGTACGGCAGTAATCTGTCATAGTGTTGTGGTCCGTACGGCAGCAGTCTGTCATAGTGTGGTCCGTACGGCAGCAGTCTGTCATATGGTGGTCCGTACGGCAGTAGTCTGTCATAGTGTGGTCCGTACGGCAGCAGTCTGTCATAGTGTGGTCCGTACGGCAGCAGTCTGTCATATGGTGGTCCGTACGGCAGCAGTCTGTCATAGTGTGGTCCGTACGGCAGCAGTCTGTCATATGGTGGTCCGTACGGCAGTAGTCTGTCATAGTGTGGTCCGTACGGCAGCAGTCTGTCATAGTGTGGTCCGTACGGCAGCAGTCTGTCATATGGTGGTCCGTACGGCAGCAGTCTGTCATATGGTGGTCAGTACGGCAGCAGTCTGTCATAGTGTAGTCTGTACGGCAGTATTCTGTCATAGTGGGGTCCGTACGGCATCAGTATGTCATAGTGGGGTCCGTATGGCAGCAGTATGACATAGTGTGGTCCGTACGGCAGCAGTATGTCATATGGTGGTCAGTACGGCAGAAGTCTGTCATATGGTGGTCCGTACGGCAGCAGTCTGTCATAATGTAGTATGTGCGGCAACAGTCTGTCATATGGTGGTCTGTACGGCAGCAGTTTATCATATGGTGGTCCGTACGGCAGCAGTTTGTCATATGGTGGTCCGTACGGCATCAGTCTGTCATAGTGTAGTTCGTACGGCAGCAGTCTGTCATATGGTGGTCAGTACGGCAGCAGTCTGTCATAGTGTAGTCTGTACGGCAACAGTCTGTCATATGGTGATCAGTACGGCATCAGTCTGTCATATGATGGTCCGTACGGCAGCAGTCTGTCATATGGTGGTCCGTACGGCAGCAGTTTGTCATAGTGTAGTCAGTACGGCAGCAGTCTGTCATATGGTGGTTAGTACGGCAGCAGTCTGTCATAGTGTGGTCCGTACGGCAGCAGTATGTCATAGTGGGGTTCGTACGGCAGCAGTATGTCATAGTGTGGTTCGTACGGCAGCACTCTGTCATAGTGTGGTCCGTACGGCAGCAGTCTGTCATAGTGGGGCCGTACGGCAGCAGTTTGTCATATGGTGGTCCGTACGGCAGTAGTCTGTCATAGTGTGGTATGTACGGCAGCAGTCTATCATATGGTGGTCCATACGGCAGCAGTCTGTCATAGTGTGGTCTGTACGGCAGTAGTCTGTCATAGTGTGGTCCGTACGGCAGCAGTTTGTCATATGGTGGTCCGTACGGCAGTAGTCTGTCATAGTGTGGTCTGTACGGCAGTAGTCTGTCATAGTGTGGTCCGTACGGCAGCAGTTTGTCATATGGTGGTCCGTACGGCAGCAGTCTGTCACAGTGTGGTCCGTACGGCAGCAGTTTGTCATATGGTGGTCCGTACGGCAGCAGTCTGTCATAGTGTGATCCGTACGGCAGCAGTTTTCCTAGTGTGATCCGTACGGCAGTAGTCTGTCATAGTGTGGTCTGTACGGCAGTAGTCTGTCATAGTGTGATCCGTACGGCAGCAGTTTTCCTAGTGTGGTCCGTACGGCAGTAGTCTGTCATAGTGTGATCTGTACGGCAGTAGTCTGTCATAGTGTGGTCTGTACGGCAGCAGTCTGTCATAGTGTGATCCGTATGGCAGCAGTTTTCCTAGTGTGGTCCGTACGGCAGTAGTCTGTCATAGTGTGGTCTGTACGGCAGTAGTCTGTCATAGTGTGATCCGTACGGCAGCAGTTTTCCTAGTGTGATCCGTACGGCAGCAGTTTTCCTAGTGTGGTCCGTACGGCAGTAGTCTGTCATAGTGTGATCCGTACGGCAGCAGTTTTCCTAGTGTGGTCCGTACGGCAGTAGTCTGTCATAGTGTGAGCCGTACGGCAGCAGTTTTCCTAGTGTGATCCGTACGGCAGTAGTCTGTCATAGTGTGATCCGTACGGCAGCAGTTTTCCTAGTGTGATTCGTACGGTTCACCATAGCGTGGGGTTGTGTCATATCGTGATCTCTGCCCTGCATGCAGCAGGACCTGCCCGGAGCGGAGCGGCGCCATAGATGGCGCTGGTGCGGCGCCGGCCGGCCTCACCCCGTCCTCGTGCGCCGGCCGGCTCAGTCGTTGCCAGTTCGTCAGTCGGAGGCGCGGTGGACCGTACTCCGCGCATCAGTGCCGCACGTGACGTTCTGTCGGCCGATCGGGGAGCGCCGCGGACACTGTGTGCTGGTGAGAGACGCCTGCTGTCTGAGAAGAGTACCTCCACAGCGGGCTGAGCTGGCCGGGACTGAAGGCCGGTGAAGAGGAGCACCGTGTCTGTACCGTGACGGTGATAGACTGCTGACGGACGGGACAATCGCCGAGAAGTGACGCTCCAGAGCCGCAGTCATGGTGTCCAGAATGGCGTACAGCCTGCTGGCGGCGTCAATTTTGGTCACTGCTGGTGAGTTTGAGATGATAGACACGGAAATACTGAAACGTGGGGTCCATTGTAATCTGGGTATCAATAGAACTCTGTATTTGCTTTGGTGTTGCATTGGTGAAAGTTCGCCGATCTTTGGTGAATGTTTCTTGTTCAGTTTAAGATTTTGTTTGGATTTAATATCTATGGAGGCAATTCATCAATCGTGTGATGTGTGATGTGACAATTTTACTCAAGACCATCTAATTTACAAATGTAAGAAGTTCTTTTAACATGGTCCCAAATGGAAACTATTTCTTGCCTTGACCTTCAGTCTAGGCGACTAAGGAGTAAGGACTAAGGACACATTCCAAGGTTGGTCTATTTATTAATATATGTGAAGAATTTCAGTTACCTTACCAAGCACAAATCCCTACAAATCACAAACACATGCACGCTTAAGTCTAAAGTAAACACACGTTATATAACATTAATCCACCGAATGCCCCTGCAAGGGCGGATTCAGGATATTTTAAGTGGGGTGGCCGCAGGCCAATTTAGGGGCGCCTTCCAAAAATCTAGGGGCGCCTTCCAAAGAAAGGGCGCCGTCACTGACCGAAAGGGCGTCTTTAATGGCCGGCCGCGACCGTTGCGGCCACCCCTGGATCCGCCCCTGTAGCTCAGTGGGAGAGCGCTGGGTTTCTGACTTTTCCCGGTATTGACAATCTGGGTTCGAGTCGCTTCGGCGCTCGCTATTTGCTCCTGACTGGGGTGGCCTGCGGCCGGTGGCAGCGGTCGCACTAAAGGTCAGGTGACGTCAGAGGGCGGGGCGGACCGTGTCCAGGTATGTCGGGCACGTAAAACTTTCGCTTCTAAATTCTGCCGGACGCCAGGAATTGCTTGATCGGTGGTGGGGTCAGGGCCTGCGCAACAAGCTATGCTTAGCGTGGGTCCTGGGTCCTGACCTCGGAAATCCATCCATTCAAAAGATTCGGACTAACTTTATATACAAAATGCCTTGCACCCACCCATGAATACAGGTTTTCCTCGTCACGCAATGTTACATGCTGAACATGGCTAGTGTTGGTCGATGCCGTGCACGCCTGGCTGGTCCGGTCCCTGGTCCGGTCCCTGGTCCGTTTCCTGGTCCGGTCCCTGGTCCGGTCCCTGGTCCGGTCCCTGGCCCGGTCCCTGGTCCGGTCCCTGGTCCGGTCCCTGGTCCGGTCCCTGGTCCGTTTCCTGGTCCGGTCCCTGGTCCGTTTCCTGGTCCGTTTCCTGGTCCGTTTCCTGGTCTGGTCCCTGGTCCGGTCCCTGGTCCGGTCCCTGGTCCGTTTCCTGGTCCGTTTCCTGGTCCGGTCCCTGGTCCGTTTCCTGGTCCGGTCCCTGGTCTGTTTCCTGGTCCGGTCCCTGGTCCGGTCCCTGGTCCGTTTCCTGGTCCGTTTCCTGGCCCGTTTCCCTGGTCCCTGTCCCTGGTCCGGTCCCTGGTCCGGTTCCTGGTCCGGTTCCTGGTCCGTTTCCTGGTCCGGTCCCTGACCCGGTCCCTGACCCGGTCCCTGGTCCCTGTCCCTGGTCCGGTCCCTGGTCCGGTTCCTGGTCCGGTCCCCTGGTCCGTTTCCTGGTCCGGTCCCTGGCCCGTTTCCCTGGTCCCTGTCCCTGGTCCGGTCCCTGGTCCGGTTCCTGGTCCGGTCCCCTGGTCCGTTTCCTGGTCCGGTCCCTGGCCCGTTTCCCTGGTCCCTGTCCCTGGTCCGGTTCCTGGTCCGGTCCCTGGTCCGGTCCCTGGTCCGGTCCCTGGTCCGTTTCCCGGGTTTCGTGTCCCCCTGAACCGCGCTGCGTCATACATCAGCGGCCGACCAGTTCCACCTGACGGCTGCAGTCCCAGTGACCCTGGGCACTGGGCAGGTCACAGTGACCCTGGGACGTTCGGCCACGTCGTGATCCAGCCAGGTCACCTCAGTGACCTTGCAATTAGCATACACCGTCTGACTCGTGACCCCCGTTTTACAAGCCCAGCGTGACATGGGTCATGGTTGGAAATTGTCCTCATCGGCGTCGGGTGCCATTTCTTAGATGACGGTGCTTGTAGCAAAACCGGTTTACCCTTGTCGAACTGCGGATAAGTAGAGGGCGATAGAGAACCTTTTCAGTCACGGACCGGTTTGTGGTCAATAGCCGGCGGGAACGCCGTGCTCCTGGCACGCTGCCAAACGGGGGCGTATACATATAGCTATCCAAGCCGGGATATATGCACCGATCCAAAGCGGGACGGGTTTGGCTATCCAAACCGGGGTGTATGTAGCTGCTATCCTGTGTGTCATGTGCATGCGTTAGTGAGTTCGTTTTGCTGCTCTGGACATGATATCAGTCATACCAGACTTCAGCCTGCTGATTTACGACGTCACAGGGGCACAGTCGGCCGCGCGTACATCTTCTGACGTATACTATAGCTGAATGTTCAGACGGCGAGAACCCGGGCTACTCTGCGTCTGCGTATATAACAGAGAAATATGTAAAGCACGCCTATTCGATGAAAACAACCATTTTTGACTTCAGTTGCTATTTTGCAGAGACTGAATGTATCCTCAAGATGTAGAGACTTACGACCTCAGCTATGCAACTGTGCCCTCATGCATCGCTGCCCTCATGCATCGCTGCCCCAAACGTACCAAACCTACCACATCTGTGGCCATTTCTAACGAAGCAACAAACACTTGAAGGCACTTTTCCCTAATTATACTGATCAGCCAATAGGCATTCTCTGACTCACCACTGGGCGCGCCGTGCGTGCCTCAGTGGAGTGGCCTGGCGCTACGTCAGCCTCACAATGCCCGGAGGCCGCGGTATATCAGCCGACGATCGCAGGAGAGGTGCCTGCCTCCCCGAGCGTGCCTCAGTGGAGTGACCTGGCGCTACATCAGCCTCACAATGCCCGGAGGCCGCGGTATATCGGCCGACGATCGCAGGAGAGGTGCCTGCCTCCCCGAGCGGGCGCCTGTCTCCCCGGCCGGCGTGCATTCCTCCTGGCGCTAGGCAGCCAGGCAGGCGGGGCCGCCACCGACGCCAGCCAGGCTCGGCTTTTTAATGCGGCGAAACACTCCGCGCGGAGGGACATGGGAGCAGGGACCGTATAGGGTAACGGCATTTGGACGTTTGCAGCCTTGACGCGACTGCGGTCACTCAACTCGGGCAGTGTCTGCAGAATCGAGCAGGAAAAGATCAGGTGCAGCAGGACGCCACTGATAGCTTTGGAAAGGCTACACTTTACTGTGTTGTCCCTGAAAAGCCCAGACTGGTGTGGCCGTTAGAGCAGTATTTTAAGCGCAGGATATGAGCCCAGGAAATTGAGAAGCGCCTCTGCCGCGCGTGCAGCGCGACTGAGATGCAGCGGTCGGCCGGTGACACCGGTGACACGCGGCCGGTGACACGCGGCGCACGTGCCCAGCTCGTGCGAGCGTGGCTCGACTGAGGGCCGCCGGTATGGTCGGACCGCGGGAGGAAGTAGTTAGCGCCCCGGCCGCCGCTGGGCAGGAATGTGGCAGCATTTGGCAGCATTTGGCAGCCGCCGGGACCGGTGCAGGTGTCGATTGTCTCTGGGTGGGGTAGTCGGCGGCCAGGGGTTCCATCGTCACACCGTCGCAACGCCCCAAATGAGGCAGAGTTAATTCTACTCAGGATTGGACCTCTTTGGTGAAATGGATTCCGGTCTGTTGGCTGGGACGCTCTACCAACTGAGCGAAATGGGAGGACCATTATCATTTAGTTGGTGGGATATATAGATCACGGGGCACTACAAATACGAGTGTTTACTTGATTTGGCGACTTGACATCCCAACCAGAGCAGAGACCACTAACGATGGGCACACATAAGAAAATAAACAGAACACGACCTAATGCCACTACTGCTGTGTAGGAGTACGAGTAGATACAACCCACGAAGCACTGCGCTTCTGGTTTACAGCGGAGACGCCTACATAGCGGTCGGCACCCACGCGGCGCCTGCGGCCTGCGCTCCCATACGGCGACCGTGACCGCCGCACCGGTGGCGGGAGCGGGAGGGGGGGGGGGGGGGGGGGGGGGGGGCTGCCGGGCGCACGGGGCGTGACGGTGAACTGCCGCTGACCGGAGTCGTGACGTCACGTCAAGGGCTGTGACGCCGTCACTGTCCAGCGCCCCGCCGGGCAGTCACCGGCAGGCACTCACAGCGCCCCCCCCCCCCCCCCCCGGGGTGGTTAGTTGCTGGCACGGCTGGCCGAGCTGTGGTTTGCTGACTCCATCCGCTGCCGTTGTTTGCTCTTTGCGGCCACAGCGGTAGGAGTCGGCTACAGGGCTGCGTTTTTGAAGGTCATGGACGGGCGGTACGGGGACCTTTGGATTTGAGGGAATTTTTGTGTGGGTTTCTGGGAGGGTTTTCGCTGGTGAGTTTGTGTGTGTGTTTGATAAAAGCAGCCAGGAACGGAATTCGAAGAACGCAAAATGTGTAATTCAAGAATTTGCTATTCGAATGGAATACATTGATCAGAATTCAGAAGTTGAAATCAATTTTGAATTGTACCTGTTGAACTGACTTTGAATTAAATTGAGCCAGTTAAATGGTAGCCTGGACTTTGACGCTAAAAAATGACTGATATTGTGCTAACCGTCGGAGCCAACATGCACACACAGGTGAACACGTTACCAAACTGCTGTGTTTGCCGCACTGAAGACCTCTGCGTAACTCGCTGCGGCGATGCATAAATGCAGCCATCATTCAGCAGCTGGCAAGAGGCGCAGCTGTGTGGCAACGCAGCGCACCAGGCGCTAATAACGAATGACTGTGCGCTGCGGAATGTGTGCTTCTCTCCGCCTGGCGCTGCCAACTCACGTCTGTCAGCCGCGGCCTCGGGCAATGGTGTCACTAACGACGCCCGTTTCGAGCCCAAGGAGACACACGATTCGCAACGGTCGCTCCTGTTGCGGAAAACCTGCCGATCGAATGTGGAATGAATGTCAAGTCGAGTAGCCGTGGCGTCGCTCCTCCGCGCCTGCATTAAGCGCGTCTGGTGGGTTACGTTAACGGGGCCCGCGCCAGGCATTACACGCGTCTGGTGGGTTACGTTAACGGGGCCCCGCGCCAGGCATTACACGCGTCTGGTGCGTTACGTTAACGGGGCCCCGCGCCAGGCATTACACGCGTCTGGTGCGTTACGTTAACGGGGCCCCGCGCCTGCATTACACGCGTCTGGTGCGTTACGTTAACGGGGCCCCGCGCCAGGCATTACACGCGTCTGGTGCGTTACGTTAACGGGGCCCCGCGCCAGGCATTACACGCGTCTGGTGCGTTACGTTAACGGGGCCCCGCGCCAGGCATTACACGCGTCTGGTGCGTTACGTTAACGGGGCCCCGCGCCAGGCATTACACGCGTCTGGTGCGTTACGTTAACGGGGCCCCGCGCCAGGCATTACACGCGTCTGGTGCGTTACGTTAACGGGGCCCCGCGCCAGGCATTACACGCGTCTGGTGCGTTACGTTAACGGGGCCCCGCGCCAGGCATTACACGCGTCTGGTGGGTTACGTTAACGGGGCCCCGCGCCAGGCATTACACGCGTCTGGTGCGTTACGTTAACGGGGCCCCGCGCCAGGCATTACACGCGTCTGGTGGGTTACGTTAACGGGGCCCCGCGCCAGGCATTACACGCGTCTGGTGCGTTACGTTAACGGGGCCCCGCGCCAGGCATTACACGCGTCTGGTGGGTTACGTTAACGGGGCCCCGCGCCAGGCATTACACGCGTCTGGTGCGTTACGTTAACGGGGCCCCGCGCCAGGCATTACACGCGTCTGGTGCGTTACGTTAACGGGGCCCCACGCCTGCATTACACGCGTCTGGTGCGTTACGTTAACGGGGGCCCGCGCCAGGCATTACACGCGTCTGGTGGGTTACGTTAACGGGGCCCCGCGCCTGCATTACACGCGTCTGGTGCGTTACGTTAACGGGGCCCCGCGCCTGCATTACACGCGTCTGGTGCGTTACGTTAACGGGGCCCCGCGCCAGGCATTACACGCGTCTGGTGGGTTACGTTAACGGGGGCCTGCGCCAGGCATTACACGCGTCTGGTGCGTTACGTTAACGGGGCCCCGCGCCAGGCATTTCATTTACCAGCGTCGTATGCGGTTATCAGGGTGATTCGATCCCTTCCCGGACGAATCAGAATTTCAAAGGCAGATCAGAATGTGCATATTTTGCGCACTCTACTGACTACTGACTGCCGCTAAGAGATCCAGGGGAGGGACAACCACACTGTTCTCAGGTCATACGCCGTCAGTCAAGCCCCATCGTGGCACAACTAATCGGTCGGCCAGATATGTAATGTCCTTGCTTCAACAGCGTGTTGGCAGCCTGCTGTCTGTGTGGGTGCCAGCCCGACCAGCTGGGCCCAGCCCGGGGTTGGCCACGTCAGACCCGAGGGGGATAAAGAGCGAGGCCACGGCCCACGCTCGCGAAAACAGCCTGATTGGCGGCGCCTGGAGGGTGCAAAAACGCCCCCGACGAGCCGCCAGACTGATATCCCCCTGCTGCTAGGCTAAAGCCTAGCAGCAGGGGCCAGGCGGGACGGGAGAGAAGGCTGGTATCGCCCTGCTGCTGGCCCGAGGCTGGGCTGGGTGGGGGACAGGGCTGATATCTCCCTGCTGCTGGCCCGAGGCTGGGCTGGGTGGGGACAGGGCTGATATCTCCCTGCTGCTGGCCCGAGGCTGGGCTGGGTGGGGGACAGGGCTGATATCTCCCTGCTGCTGGCCCGAGGCTGGGCTGGGTGGGGGGACAGGGCTGACATCTCCCTGCTGCTGGCCCGAGGCTGGGCTGGGTGGGGACAGGGCTGATATCTCCCTGCTGCTGGCCCGAGGCTGGGCTGGGTGGGGGACAGGGCTGATATCTCCCTGCTGCTGGCCCGAGGCTGGGCTGGGTGGGGGACAGGGCTGATGTCGCTCTGCTGCTGGCCCGAGGCTGGGCTGGGTGGGGGACAGGGCTGATATCTCCCTGCTGCTGGCCCGAGGCTGGGCTGGGTGGGGGACAGGGCTGATATCTCCCTGCTGCTGGCCCGAGGCTGGGCTGGGTGGGGGACAGGGCTGATATCTCCCTGCTGCTGGCCCGAGGCTGGGCTGGGTGGGGGGACAGGGCTGATATTTCCCTGCTGCTGGCCCGAGGCTGGGCTGGGTGGGGGACAGGGCTGAATCGCCCTGCTGCTGGCCCGAGGCTGGGCTGGGTGGGGACAGGGCTGATATCTCCCTGCTGTTGGCCCGAGGCTGGGCTGGGTGAGGGACAGGGCTGGTATCGCTCTGCTGCTGGCCCGAGGCTGGGCTGGGTGGGGGACAGGGCTGATATCTCCCTGCGGCTGATGCAAGTGTAGACTGGCGCCAGACCACTATCGGCTTCGGACCGTGCGAACGCTCCTTTTTCGCGATATTTTCTAAACCAACCGTCTAATTGCGAGACGATTTTTAACAGTGTAAGTTTGAGCTTTTGGGCCATTTTTTGTCAATATTGTCTCTTAACAAAAGTTGAAGTTTACACCACTTCTCATTGACTCGTAATGTTAAAAACCGGGCCCAAGAAACCGCTTCTACACAAAGGCTTACTACAAAGGACAATATCGACAAAAAATGGCACAAAAGCTCAAACTTACACTGTTAAAAATCGCCTCGCGATTAGACGGTTGGTTTATAAAATATCGCGAAAAAGGAGCGTTCGCACGGTCTGAAGCCGATAGTAGAGCTGAGGAAAGGACTGGGAAAGAAAGAAAGATAGAGAGATTGGGGTGTGCCTGAGGTCCAGGTCTACCGACTCTAGTTCTGGACCCAGGCCCCCTCTAGCTTGCTTAGTCCTCCGTACCTCTAGTACCCTTAAGTAGCAAGACCACGAGTCTTAACAATCTGGCCTACATTGTTCTATATTTTCACCCTTGCATGTCACCCACTCGGCCAGCTAATGAAGAATCGATTGCTCACCATTCGGCCGTTGTGTGGGAGAGCAGCCATCAGGCTGATCACGTGACTATTGTGCCCGGCAACAGCGCCGGTCACGTGACTAGACAATCTCGCGTCGTGCGACCCCCGCAGCGGCGGCCGGGTGAGCTGTTCGGCTGGCCACCCTCCCCGGGCCACATAAACGCGGCGGCCGAATCGATACAATATCCGCCAGTATCGGACCGGCCGACGGCGCCGAGAAGGCTGGCGGGCGTCGGCAGCGACGTAGCATGTGTAGAGAGTGGAGGGTTGATCGGGATTGGCTTTTGAGCGGCGGTAGACATAGAGCTCTCCGGCGGCGGACGGGGCCCGGGGCGCGGAGCCATTGTCTCCAGCGCGCCGGTATTGTCGTGGGTGCGACACGGACAGAGGCTCGTTTCATCGCAGTCACCCGGCGACTCTGTCTGCTGATTGGTTGTCGCTCAGAGTCTCTGTCCGTTGATTGGTCTCTTGTGGTGACGCTGTCCGCTCTGTCAGCCGGGGAGAACAGATGTCAGTGTTCGCCTAAATCGGGTCTTTGGTGGTCGAGAGTCCTCGAGATGGTGATGTGGGGATATGGATTGTGGAACGTCCAGTGTCACAAATTCATCAAGTACCTATTTGAACACATCTTTACAATATACACACATGCCTTAATCATACATCGCTGTCGTTTTGGGTGAATATTCACCGAGGAAGACCAAAAACAGTGTGATTTGAAACTACTATGCGTAGACTTTGTGCATTGTGCAACCATCCGGTAGTGTTTGGCATATATTTACGGTTCAACGTCACTCAGCTTTGTTCCCGCCAGATCGTTTTTGGACAATACAACGAAAAAATATTGCTCTTTGCTGTCCAAAATGCTGTTTCCCTACTAAAAACTTGTTTTGGTTTACGTCACAAACTAGCGGCGAGAGAAAGCCACAAACATCTCCAGTGCTGGCGCCACGTGCTTGTTTTCTCTGAACACCACAGCGCGGCGGGCAGCGCTGTTTTGGGGATGAATGGAACAAAAGACGACGAAGCCAGCGGAATTTTTATGATCCCCGACTCGGTGAAGCACCCGTAGCGCACCCGGCAATTCTGAAATGATAAATGGTCCGAGTGTAGGAACGCTTTGAACTCCGCCGAACATGCCACGATCCCTTTATGGAGGCGACGTGCTTGGTTCTCCGTGCTGATAGCTCAGTGGCTCACGGTGGGCAGTTTCTGGGGAGAGGAGCCCGGTCTTTTCCGATACATATCGCGCCAGCGGAAATATCTCTCCGCTGACGAATGCCTGTCACGTCTCCACACGCACAGCATACCGAGACCATCAGACGGGCGCCCCACGCAGCCACGCCAGCCCCCCCCCCCCGCGTGGCGGCATACTAGTGGTAGCGGACAAAACAGACCAGTGGATTGGGTGGATTGACAATCATCAGCTCAACAATGACAATGCATCGCCTTGTGTTATGCTGGATGTGAATTATTTTTGCGCTAGGCTTATTGCGTTATATGTTACTGTTTTCCGCATCCCTCTTTCCTGACCAGCGCGAGGTGGTAGGGCATAGCAGTGCACGCGCCTCCGACTTCGTATGCCCCTGCCCAAGTGACGCCGACGTGTACCCGCTGTCAGTCGCCAGTCACATGTTGGCACATGTCCAGTCGTCATTTGCATATGGCAGCCGGTCGTATCAGATCGGCTCTGCTCTCTCGCGTGCTCGGGAGCAGCGGCGAGGTGGCTGGGTCCGGTGCAGCCGTCAAGGCGGTGTGATTGTGGTCGTGTTCAGGCTGGGCTGAGCTGCAGCTGAGCTAGGTCACATGGTATCGGCCTGGATCTGGTCACGTAGTGAGCCGCGGCCATCTGTGGGTGACTGGGCGACGAAGCCGGGATCTGGGTTCGTTCAATTCCTTTCGGTGTATTTCCGCCACCCCACGAGCGATTGCTCATATTTCCTTTCCATGGACGTCGCTTCGGCGTATATTTTGCTTGAATTATTTCGCCTGCGCACTGGTCACTTGTGGGAAAGGGCTCATCAGCGTAAATAGAGTATTGCTGCTTGGACGTAGAGGAGCCGAGCAACCGCCTTACTAAAGCGTGTTACGTTGGCTGAGGACCAGGCCCAGCTCCGCCTTACTAAAGCGTGTTACGTTGGCTGAGGACCAGGCCCAGCTCCCACTCTACATACAGTCTACGTACCGTCTCCGGCCATCTGCCTCGGCAGGAGTCCGCTGCCTACCGTCTCTCGTCTCGTCTCACCACACAACTCTCCAAGGCCAGCCCAACGCGGCGGCGGCGGCGGCGGCGGCGGCGGCGGCGGCGGCGGCAGCAGCAATATGCCACGCCCGGGGTGGGAGATGAGCGATGATACAGCAGACAGCGGCCGTGGGTCCCGGCTGCCACCATACTGAGACAGTGAGACAGTGAGACAGCGTTTCTTACGGTCGCCGCTCTCAGCCTTGCTCAGTACTGAGTGGCCAGTTGGTTTTCAGCGGAGCGGAGCGGTGCCAGTCTGTACTGCGCTCAGCACTGTGACCGGCGGTGGCGCCGCTGCTGACTACGCTGACTGACTGACAGCTGACGGCGGTCAGGTAGATTCAGCTCCAGCTCCATAGACTCAAGACAGGAACTGGCCACACCGGGTCGCACCGGGCTGTACCGGGTCGCACCAGGCTGTACCGGGCTGTACCGGGCTGTACCGGGTCGCACCGGGTATCACCGGGCTGTACCGGGACGCACCGGGTCGCACTGGACACCAGGACGGCCCTGACGACAGTGTTGTAACCTGCCCCGCGCAGTATCCGCGTTCATATGTGCGTCCACGTTGAACCTCTGAGCCGTCGGTCGCCGACGATTTTGGGAATTTGATTTGCATTGAATGCTCATTGTCCGTGATTCCAGCATTCACCATTGCCGCTCCTCGGTTCCAATCCCCGATCTTCGTCACAGACCGTGACCGAGCCATCTTCTGCCTTCAGTATATACCGTGACGTGATTAATAAGGGTGGGCTCGCCGTCAGCTGGTGCGGTGTACGGTATTTATTATACACGCGTTCGCGATGCGGTGTGGATGTGGTTACACCTGGCGCTCCGCCCGTCCCGCCCCGCCCCGTCCCACCCCGCACCATGCTAGTCGCCCCCCCCCCCCGCCGCAGAACGCTGCGAGAGCTGGCTGTTTGTCGCCGCCGGCGAAATGTCTGTGACGCGCGTGTTTGTCGCCGCCGGCGAAATGTCTGTGACGCGCGTGTTCGCTGTGCGGCTGTGCGGCGGCCCCGCCCAGGGCTAATTCGGCCGGTAGGTCGGCTGGTGATGTCAGGGTTGGCACTGCGCTCCGCCTGTTCGGTACCAGAGCTCGGCTGAGGCGCAGAGCGTGGCGGACGGGATTCCGCTCCCGGAAAACAATCATCCGGTTTGAGAACCGGAAATAGTTTTTAAGATCGATCATGTAGAGCATATTTGTACTTTTTCCCAGCAAAGTATTTATGTCTGACGGCTTTGAAGGTTTTGGGGTTGCACCTGGCGTGTGTCCTCTGTGGACGTAAAAACGGTCTGCCTTCTTGCCCGCTTGGGTCAGTCGGTCGTGACCCGACTCCTGAGGCAGCTTGCCGGCTCCAGACGTAGTCCGGTGGCCTGATGCGCGGGGCGGTTGCCGGGCCGACTGCCGGAACTGAACACTCGCCGCGTCGCCGCGGGCGATGCCTGGGTTAACCTGTCATGACCTGGCATCACGCCAACCACCGGCCACGCGGCGAGAGCTGGCACTGGCAGGGAGGGAATCACAAACTAGCTGGAGTGTGTCGTGCGATGCCACTACGAAAGCAAACATCGCCATTTCGCAATCACAGAGTAATCTGTTTGTTACGTCAGTGTTTTATCTGTTGTATGATAAACTATGCACATCCAACGAGTTCAGTACCTGAATGCAACGACTTGACAGCGCAATATGTGATTACATGTGATTTCCCGGCCTATCTACAAAATGCAGAAACGTATGCATCATCATACTACTCAGTACTCACACGCCGTTCAATTACAGCATCAATTTGTGTTGGTAGCCATATTTTAGCTGTTTTATCCCACCTCAAAATATATCAACCTTTTGAAGTTAACCTCTCGCACAGTCGCCTGTTCTGCAGTTTTATCCTCCGCCCTCCATGGTCACGCGTGTCTACCATGACCGTCCCGGACCATGACCATGCGGCGGGTACCGTGAGTCGTGCCGTCATCCCTCTCATTATAACGGGGCGCGGCGGCCGGCGGCGGCGGTATTGGCGGCAGATGATGCGTGCCGATGGGGGACGATTACCGCTGCCTTTGTCACAGCCGTCCTCCCCTGTCCTGTGTCGTTACTGCGCGGCGCATTAAGCACAATGCGGTACGTAGCCAGAGCGTAATTCGGCATGCGTTATCAGCGGAAAGTGCGCCGTTGGTTTTGTTTCTGATCCATATGATTGTCGGGGGCACGCTTGCGGCATTTGTCACTGGTAATGAATCACTCGGCGGTTATGAAGGGGAGAAGGGAATTTGGGGATGTGAATGTTGGATTAAGGGAATTTGGGGATGTGAATGTGGGATTAGGGAATTTGGGGACAACTGGCGTGATGACGTCACGCTTCATAATGCTGTATCGCATATATTTAGATGTATGATTTAGATAGATGATATTTGAATATATATGGCGACTACTAAATATCGCTTACATTTTTCCGAAGTCCCTGACGTTCCGGCAAGACGCCTGGCCTGCAGATACGCGTGGAAACGATTTTTCATGAGTCGGGGGGGTCCCGACTATTATGGGCGAGCGTCTGATGCCTAATGGTAATGGCTGGGCTCCTCAGTGATAAATGAAGATTATGCTCGGTGCATCGCTGTGCTAAATCATTTCAGATAAATATTCTCGTCGTGGTGCGCTCCGCAGCCCGACGGCCAGATCCACTGTGACGTCATTAATGTGTCTGACCTGTGTCGTCATTAATGTGCCTGGCGCCTTCAGTGACATTACCAATGCGACTAGCGTCCTGCCGATCTATAGCGGCTATAGGTGTACCGAGGCTGCCTTCCCGCATTTAGATACACCTCGACAGCAACTCTGATCTGAATAAGTGCCCAATTTTGTATAACTGTTCTCTTTGTACCATCAACCACGAGTGGCCTGTGAAATTTACTTACAAATGACTCTCTACTTAGCTTTGACAACTACCAAACGAGGCTGTTATCTAGTTATTCATAATCATTTCCAATTGAGTCTGACGGTATGCGGTGTCTCGTGAAAGCACCCATGATTCGCGACCATCCATCATACTGTCCGGGCGACACCCACCGCACATGTGGACGGTGGCCATGGCTCCGCAGGCATCGTCACACAGCATATCATTCCGCCCAGCCCAGGACCGGGTGTCCGGCGCCTGCATTGCCTCCGGCTGGACGCGCCGGGCGGCGGGGCGGTGGCGCGTGCCGGCTGGCTCGCCGGCGTGTGCCGGTGGCGTGGCGTGGAGCGGGGTGGAGCGGGTGGAGCGGCTCCCCTCGCCGTCCCGGAAACAACCCGCTCGCCGCGGCCACCGCCCTCCCCCGCCGCCGGCTCGCCGGCGAGCTGGGAAATCAATATTGCCGCTCACGGCTCTGTTGGTTTTGGCCGCGCCCCGAGGAATAATGACGGGACGTTCTCTGCCCGGGAGGTGAGGTGAAGTGTTGCCAGGGAGGCTCGAGGAGGTGCAGATAGGGGAGGCGGGGCTGTATAAGAGGTGTGCGTGCGAGGTGCTTGATTTAGCCTTCTGTCGGCTGTTCGCGTCCAGTGAGCAGCCATTTCAGGGGAGGAACTATCGAGGTCGTCATTCGGATCGACTCCCTTCAGGGAGCGAGAGCATCGCATACGAAAATAACACTGTAATACGCGTGCGTGTGTTTTGCCTGATACCCCGGCTTTGGCCGCGGCAAGAAATGATCGGCGTCCGGATATTGCCAGCCGATGAATGAGGTGGTGTCAAACCGCCCGCTGCGCCAGCCAACTGCATAGCTATGACGAGCTCCGGCCCCCGCTTCTGCCCGTCCGTTCATTGTCTGCAGTGCGAGGCCTTGAGCAGCACCTTGAAAGGCCTTCCCAGTGTCGTACATCGGCATTATTGTGATATTTCTGATCCTGTTTAGCGTGCTGGCAATGAAGGAAAAACATGAAATATCAGTTGCAGCGGTATTTGGTACATGGGGTCGTTGTGTACGAAAATACCAACGAGAACGCTCCACGGCACACGATAGACAGTGGACTCCCGGTTCACATTGTTCCCCTCCGTCCGTCTGCTGAGACGTCTCCCTGGCGACTGCCCCCCCCCCCACACATCACCTCTCAGTCTGCGTGGTATCGGATGTGACGCCACAGGAGTCAGCGGCCTCCGTTTTTGTGTCGGGTGGCAGCATTAGGCAGCATTGTGTCGGGCCATTTGGTAGCCACAACGTCAATCGGCGCCCTGACATCCCCAGGGACAAAAACGGCGCACCAGAGACGTCTGATATATATCCGGCGGACATTGCGAGTGGTGTGAGATACACACAGCCGAACACAGGACCTGATGTCCGGTACACAGGACCTGATGTCCGGTACACAGGACCTGATGTCCGATACACAGGACCTGATGTCTGATACACAGGACCTGACGTATGATACACAGGACCTGACGTCTGATACACAGGACCTGATGTCCGATACGCAGGACCTGACGTCCGGTACACGACCGCCGAACACAGGACCTGACGTCCGATAAACAGGACCTGATGTCCGATACGCAGGACCTGACGTCCGGTACACGGCCGCCGAACACAGGACCTGACGTCTGATACACAGGACCTGATGTCCGATACACAGGACCTGATGTCTGATACACAGGACCTGATGTCCGGTACACAGGACCTGATGTCCGATACACAGGACCTGATGTCTGATACACAGGACCTGACGTCCGGTACACAGGACCTGATGTCTGATACACAGGACCTTATGTCCGGTACACAGGACCTGATGTCCGGTACACAGGACCTGATGTCCGGTACACAGGACATGATGTCCGGTACACAGGACCTGATGTCCGGTACACAGTACCTGATGTCTGATACACAGGACCTGATGTCCGGTACACAGGACCTGATGTCCGGTACACAGGACCTGAAGTCCGGCACACAGGACCTGAAGTCCGGTACACAGGACCTGATGTCTGGTACACAGCCGGCCCACAGGCGCCGGATCGGTTACCGTGGCCTGTCGGCAGGCGCCGGGTCAGCCTTTTATGGAAGTGGTCCGAGTGACGCCACTCACACTGAGATATAAACATTGACGTGCGGCCTGAATCAGTGTGACGCTCAATGTCCGCACCAGTCATCCTTATGTGGCCACCAGTCAGGACATCCCTGTGGATCGATTCAACCGTACCCGTGCCCGTGCCCGTACGGAACTTAATATGGCATTTATCAGTGTCGTTCCATCTATTATTTTTCGGACTGTTGTCCAATAATTTTCGGACTGTCGTTCAATAATTCAGCATTCGATGAGTCATGTAACGAGAAGTCTCATGCATGTTGATAGGGTGTCCGACCCTGCTACCGACTTTCGGTGTGGTGGAGTAGACCACGTTGTGGGACTGCGAACGGCAGCCGCTACGTGTTGCTCCACCGTCCCAGGATTTGGTAGCTTGGGCTGTCTCGTCGCGAGTCACGACAGCCACATTGCCCTCCGGCGATCCGGTAAATGGTGACGTCGGTCATCTTTTATTCATGCGATTTTAATTAGATGAGTGGCGGACTGGCTGGTCTCGGCCGAGGTCGTGCCAAGGTCTCATGAGGCCCAGGGTCGCCAGACATGCTCTGACGCTCTCGTAAATGTGAGGAAACGTCGTCAGCTGATAGTGGAGTCGGCATTAATTCATTGCGTTCATAGTACACAATGCATAAAGCATGGTGTAAAGCATGGCTTATGAGATCATCGTTTTGCTAATACAGTAGACGCCGCTTATAACGCCCACCTTGGGAGCGAGCATTTCTGGGCGTTATAACCGACGAGCGCTATATCCGAAGTTCCTAATATGGCCACATAAACAACCCAAAAAAGACATCTGATTATCACCTGAGGTATTTATTGAACAAAATCATCCATCGTTAGCATCGTCAACATCTGTTTTCTCACGCAGAAATTCGTGCACGTCATTGGCGGACGTTTCGAACCCATGCATGTTCTCGAGACCTTTCCTTTCAAAGCCTGTGCGGGGCCGACGAACCATCGCCCGCATCTCCGCATTCGAAGGGGTCGGCTCCGATTCGTCCTCCGAGCGGCGCAGAGCGAAAACCGCGGCACCACGGCCGCTTGTACACGTGAAACTAGACTGTAGAGCCAGCAGGAGTGGGCGACACGATGGCTTAGCGCGCGCTGAACTGGGTGTTATAACCGAAGTGTGGGCGTTATAAGCCGAGTTTCTGCCTATGCTTTTGTACATGAAATTCCGTACCGTGCCAACTGGGCGTTATAAGCGGCTGGGCGTTGTAACTGTGTGCGCTATAAGCGGCTGGGCGTTGTAACCGTGTGCGCTATAAGCGGCTGGGCGTTGTAACCGTGTGCGCTATAAGCGGCTGGGCGTTGTAACCGTGGGCGCTATAAGCGGCTGGGCGTTGCAACCGTGGGCGCTATAAGCGGCGTCTACTGTAGTTCCATTATTTCCAAGTTATGTTAAAACTATGCCGCGTCCTATACAGACAAAGGTTACATATACACACCGATACTGACGGACAGTCAGACGGCGGTGTTGGTGACGACATATTCCCAAACGTTTTGACAGTGTTTGGCTGCAGTTTAGCGAACAAGGTACTCGTTCGCATGCCGGACTTGAGCGTTTGTGTAACCATGAATACGTAGCTATCTGCTATGCTTTATTGAAGCGACTCCTCTATATCCCCACGGGAGAATTCCTACTCGAGGCCTAGCGACACTTTCTGCTAGCCTGGTCCACCACCAGCGTGCAGCCCTCAGGCTGCCGACACCGTCTCGCTGTCAGTCTCGACTCGAGTGGTGCGTGGTATTATGACATGCGGCGGTCGGTATGCTGTGGTCGGTATGCTCTATACTCAGTAGGGGAGCAATCTGGCACAGTGGTAAGATACTTGCTTTCTGTGCCGGGGACTGGGGTTCATACCCTCGGCGGCCTCTGAAAAAGTCGTACCGACCCCCATATCCCTCGGAACAGGGTGAGAGTTCCAGTTAGCGCCTTGGTCCCAAGAGGATATGGTGCTTGGTCCACAAACCAAACCAAACCTATACTCCGTACCTGCCACACAGGCACGTGGCGCCGCAGTAACGTGCTTATCTGCCGGCGGCGCCGAGTCGGCGTGTGAGACCTGACACGCGCCAGCCGACCCTGATGTCATCCCGCTGGTATGGCGCTCTGATACTGATCCAACGATACCGCAACGCCCATCATTGGCCCATCCCACGCCGCCGCCGCCGCCGCCGCCGCCGCCGCCCGCCGCCGCCCGCCGCCCGCCGCAGCCGGGGCAGTAAGGGCGATAGTCGCGGAAAACGTCGCAGTCGACGCATGACTCAGTCGCCGCTGACGACCGGCCGCCAGTCTGCAGGCGACGGACGCTGCCTTTGTGTGCGGCGCTGCGGCTGCTGTCGCTGCGGTGCGCCGGGGGTCGTCGCGTACGCACCACATGTGTGCCATGGTTTCAATTGCAGCTGTCGGTGCCGGCAGGGGGTGCGGGACGCGGGTCCCTGCACTGTCAACCCTGCAGTGCCGGTAGTCCGCGGTGGCGGCCCCCAGCCGGGTAACGGCCACCAGAGCCAGCTTCCGTTTAACTTGGCCTTACGAAGGACGACCCAGCCACCAGTTAATTGCTTCCGGGTCTTCCTACATAGCACACATAGTATTAATGTATTTTCTTTGTCTTTTGTAGACGGGTTATATATTATTCGTTATGTTTCGAACAGGGCTCCATGCCTTTTAGGAGAGTGAGCGTGGAAAGGTCTGGGTTATTTCACTTGTACCGCTCGTAACGTTTGCAAAATTCTTAGCATTTCCAAGCGAGTACAGGTTTCCTTGGTGGGTTTCGGGAATGGGTAGTTGGCTCGAGCACTCTGCGCCAGTTTGTGCGTGATCATGGGCATTCAAAACAAAATAGTGTAGTGATGGTAGTTATAGATTATTTTTTTCTTCTTCAGAAATTCAACCGAACCACATCATCCGCTACCCTGGTTTTTGTCCTGCCCTCTGACCTCCCCCTCCTACCATACGACCCTGCTCCCCACCACCCTCTGACCTCCCCCTCCTACCATACGACCCTGCTCCCACCACCCTCGGACCTCGCCATCTACCATACGACCCTGCTCCCCACCACCCTCTGACCTCCCCATCTACCATACGACCCTGCTCCCACCACCCTCTGACCTCCCCCTCCTACCATACGACCCTGCTCCCCACCACCCTCTGACCTCCCCCTCCTACCATACGACCATGCTCCCCACCACCCTCTGACCTCCCCCGCCTACCATACGACCCTGCTCCCACCACCCTCTGACCTCCCCCTCCGACCATACGACCCTGCTCCCCACCACCCTCTGACCTCCCCCTCCTACCATACGACCCTGCTCCCCACCTCCCTCTGACCTCCCCATCTACTATACGACCCTGCTCCCCACCACCCTCTGACCTCGCCATCTACTATACGACCCTGCTCCCACCACCCTCTGACCTCGCCATCTACTATACGACCCTGCTCCCACCACCCTCTGACCTCCCCCTCCTACCATACGACCCTGCTCCCACCACCCTCTGACCTCCCCCTCCTACCATACGACCCTGCTCCCCACCACCCTCTGACCTCACCCGCCTTCCATACGACCCTGCTCCCGCCACCCTCTGACCTCCCCCTCCTACCATACGACCCTGCTCCCCACCACCCTCTGACCTCCCCCGCCTACCATACGACCCTGCTCCCACCACCCTCTGACCTCCCCCTCCTACCATACGACCCTGCTCCCCACCACCCTCTGACCTCCCCCGCCTACCATACGACCCTGCTCCCACCACCCTCTGACCTCCCCCTCCGACCATACGACCCTGCTCCCCACCACCCTCTGACCTCCCCCTCCTACCATACGACCATGCTCCCCACCACCCTCTGACCTCCCCCTCCTACCATACGACCCTGCTCCCCACCTCCCTCTGACCTCCCCATCTACTATACGACCCTGCTCCCCACCACCCTCTGACCTCGCCATCTACTATACGACCCTGCTCCCACCACCCTCTGACCTCCCCCTCCTACCATACGACCCTGCTCCCACCACCCTCTGACCTCCCCTCCTACCATACGACCCTGCTCCCCACCACCCTCTGACCTCCCCCGCCTACCATACGACCCTGCTCCCACCACCCTCTGACCTCCCCCTCCTACCATACGACCCTGCTCCCCACCACCCTCTGACCTCCCCCGCCTACCATACGACCCTGCTCCCACCACCCTCTGACCTCCCCCTCCTACCATACGACCCTGCTCCCCACCACCCTCTGACCTCCCCCGCCTACCATACGACCCTGCTCCCACCACCCTCTGACCTCCCCCTCCTACCATACGACCCTGCTCCCCACCACCCTCTGACCTCCCCATCTACTATACGACCCTGCTCCCCACCACCCTCTGACCTCCCCCTCCTACCATACGATCCTGCTCCCCACCACCCTCTGACCTCCCCCTCCTACCATACGACCATGCTCCCCACCACCCTCTGACCTCCCCCGCCTACCATACGACCCTGCTCCCACCACCCTCTGACCTCCCCCTCCTACCATACGACCCTGCTCCCCACCACCCTCTGACCTCCCCCGCCTACCATACGACCCTGCTCCCACCACCCTCTGACCTCCCCCTCCTACCATACGACCCTGCTCCCCACCACCCTCTGACCTCCCCCGCCTACCATACGACCCTGCTCCCACCACCCCTTGACCTCCCCTCCTACCATACGACCCTGCTCCCCACCACCCTCTGACCTCCCCATCTACTATACGACCCTGCTCCCCACCACCCTCTGACCTCCCCCTCCTACCATACGACCCTGCTCCCCACCACCCTCTGACCTCCCCCTCCTACCATATGACCATGCTAACCACCACCCTCTGACCTCCCCCTCCTACCATACGACCCTGCTCCCCACCTCCCTCTGACCTCCCCACCTACTATACGACCCTGCTCCCCACCACCCTCTGACCTCGCCATCTACTATACGACCCTGCTCCCACCACCCTCTGACCTCCCCCTCCTACCATACGACCCTGCTCCAACCACCCTCTGACCTCCCCCTCCTACCATACGACCCTGCTCCCCACCACCCTCTGACCTCCCCCGCCTACCATACGACCCTGCTCCCACCACCCTTTGACCTCCCCCTCCTACCATACGACCCTGCTCCCCACCAACCTCTGACCTCCCCCGCCTACCATACGACCCTGCTCCCACCACCCTCTGACCTCCCCCTCCTACCATACGACCCTGCTCCCCACCACCCTCTGACCTCCCCCTCCTACCATACGACCATGCTCCCCACCACCCTCTGACCTCCCCCTCCTACCATAAGACCCTGCTCCCCACCTCCCTCTGACCTCCCCATCTACTATACGACCCTGCTCCCCACCACCCTCTGACCTCGCCATCTACTATACGACCCTGCTCCCACCACCCTCTGACCTCCCCCTCCTACCATACGACCCTGCTCCCACCACCCTCTGACCTCCCCCTCCTACCATACGACCCTGCTCCCCACCACCCTCTGACCTCGCCATCTACTATACGGCCCTGCTCCCCACCACCCTCTGACCTCCCCCTCCTACCATACGACCCTGCTCCCCACCACCCCGGACCTCCCCCGCCTACCATACGACCCTGCTCCCCACCACCTCCCTCTGACCTCCCCATCTACTATACGACCCTGCTCCCCACCACCCTCTGACCTCCCCCTCCTACCATACGACCCTGCTCCCCACCACCCTCTGACCTCCCCCTCCTACCATACGAC
Source organism: Chirona hameri (assembly GCA_036785665.1). Lineage (NCBI taxonomy): Eukaryota > Metazoa > Arthropoda > Thecostraca > Balanomorpha > Balanidae > Chirona > Chirona hameri. Next base: position 57,148 of record JAXIVJ010000784.1, on the reverse strand, counting down.
CCTGCTCCCCACCACCCTCTGACCTCCCCCTCCTACCATACGACCATGCTCCCCACCACCCTCTGACCTCCCCGCCTACCATACGACCCTGCTCCCCACCACCCTCTGACCTCGCCATCTACCATACGACCATGCTCCCCACCACCCTCTGACCTCCCCCTCCTACCATACAACCCTGCTCCCACCACCCTCGGACCTCGCCATCTACCATACGAACCTGCTCCCCACCACCCTCTGACCTCCCCATCTACCATACGAACCTGCTCCCCACCACCCTCTGACCTCCCCCTCCTACCATACGACCCTGCTCCCACCACCCTCGGACCTCCCCCGCCTACCATACGGCCCTCTGCTGCTCCCCACCACCCTCTGACCTCCCCGCCTACCATACGGCCTTGCTCCCCACCACCCTCTGACCTCCCCCGCCTACCATACGACCCTGCTCCCACCACCCTCGGACCTTCCCCGCCTACCATACGGCCCTGCTCCCCACCACCCTCTGACCTCCCCGCCTACCATACGGCCCTCTGCTGCTCCCCACCACCCTCTGACCTCCCCCGCCTACCATACGAACCTGCTCCCCACCACCCTCTGACCTCCCCCTCCTACCATACGACCCTGCTCCCACCACCCTCGGACCTCCCCCGCCTACCATACGGCCCTGCTCCCCACCACCCTCTGACCTCCCCCTGCTCCCCACCACCCTCTGACCTCCCCCTGCTCCCCACCACCCTCTGACCTCCCCCGCCTACCATACGGCCCTGCTCCCCACCACCCTCTGACCTCCCCCGCCTACCATACGACCCTGCTCCCCACCACCCTCTGACCTCCCCTGCTCCCCACCACCCTCTGACCTCCCCCGCCTACCATACGGCCCTGCTCCCCACCACCCTCTGACCTCCCCCGCCTACCATACGACCCTGCTCCCCACCACCCTCGGACCTCCCCCGCCTACCATACGGCCCTCTGCTGCTCCCCACCACCCTCTGACCTCCCCCGCCTACCATACGACCCTCTGCTGCTTCCCACCACCCTCTGACCTCCCCCGCCTACCATACGACCCTGCTCCACCCTCTGACCTCCCCCGCCTACCATACGGCCCTCTGCTGCTCCCCACCACCTTCTGACTTCCCCCGCCCACCATACGACCCTGCTCCACCCTCTGACCTCCCCCGCCTACCATACGGCCCTCTGCTGCTCCCCACCACCTTCTGACCTCCCCCGCCCACCATACGACCCTGCTCCACCCTCTGACCTCCCCCGCCTACCATACGGCCCTCTGCTGCTCCCCACCACCTTCTGACCTCCCCCGCCCACCATACGACCCTGCTCCACCCTCTGACCTCCCCCGCCTACCATACGGCCCTCTGCTGCTCCCCACCACCTTCTGACCTCCCCCGCCCACCATACGATCCTGCTCCCCACCACCCTCTGATCTCCCCCGCCTACCATACGGCCCTCTGCTGCTCCCCACCACCTTCTGACTTCCCCCGCCTACCATACGACCCTGCTCCACCCTCTGACCTCCCCCGCCCACCATACGACCCTGCTCCACCCTCTGACCTCCCCCGCCTACCATACGGCCCTCTGCTGCTCCCCACCACCCTCTGACCTCCCCCGCCCACCATACGACCCTGCTCCCCACCACCCTCTGACCTCCCCCGCCTACCATACGACCCTGCTCCACCCTCTGACCTCCCCCGCCTACCATACGGCCCTCTGCTGCTCCCCACCACCCTCTGACCTCCCCCGCCTACCATACGACCCTGCTCCACCCTCTGACCTCCCCCGCCTACCATACGGCCCTCTGCTGCTCCCCACCACCTTCTGACCTCCCCCGCCCACCATACGACCCTGCTCCACCCTCTGACCTCCCCCGCCTACCATACGGCCCTCTGCTGCTCCCCACCACCCTCTGACCTCCCCCGCCTACCATACGACCCTCTGCTGCTCCCCACCACCCTCTGACCTCCCCCGCCTACCATACGACCCTGCTCCACCCTCTGACCTCCCCCGCCTACCATACGGCCCTCTGCTGCTCCCCACCACCTTCTGACTTCCCCCGCCCACCATACGACCCTGCTCCCCACCACCCTCTGACCTCCCCCGCCTACCATACGACCCTGCTCCACCCTCTGACCTCCCCCGCCTACCATACGGCCCTCTGCTGCTCCCCACCACCTTTTGACCTCCCCCGCCCACCATACGACCCTGCTCCACCCTCTGACCTCCCCCGCCTACCATACGGCCCTCTGCTGCTCCCCACCACCCTCTGACCTCCCCGCCTACCATACGACCCTGCTCCACCCTCTGACCTCCCCCGCCTACCATACGGCCCTCTGCTGCTCCCCACCACCTTCTGACTTCCCCCGCCTACCATACGACCCTGCTCCACCCTCTGACCTCCCCCGCCTACCATACGGCCCTCTGCTGCTCCCCACCACCTTCTGACTTCCCCCGCCCACCATACGACCCTGCTCCACCCTCTGACCTCCCCCGCCTACCATACGGCCCTCTGCTGCTCCCCACCACCCTCTGACCTCCCCCGCCTACCATACAACCCTGCTCCACCCTCTGACCTCCCCCGCCTACCATACGGCCCTCTGCTGCTCCCCACCACCTTCTGACTTCCCCCGCCCACCATACGACCCTGCTCCACCCTCTGACCTCCCCCGCCTACCATACGGCCCTCTGCTGCTCCCCACCACCTTCTGACCTCCCCCGCCCACCATACGACCCTGCTCCACCCTCTGACCTCCCCCGCCTACCATACGGCCCTCTGCTGCTCCCCACCACCCTCTGACCTCCCCCGCCTACCATACGACCCTGCTCCACCCTCTGACCTCCCCCGCCTACCATACGGCCCTCTGCTGCTCCCCACCACCTTCTGACTTCCCCCGCCCACCATACGACCCTGCTCCACCCTCTGACCTCCCCCGCCTACCATACGGCCCTCTGCTGCTCCCCACCACCGCCCAGTGAGTCACCACGTAACGAGTCGGCCGTTACCAGCGGGGCCACGACGGGCATCCAAGGTCACTCGGCCACGCCGCCGACACGACGCTATCGACGATGGTGCACCAGCACGCCGGCCGGCTGAATCACCGATGACGATGCTGAAATGGTCCCCCGACGCAGGAGTGACGGCAGGGGGCTGATCCCTGGCCCGAGAGATGACTGTCATTGAAATATGTAGTCCCAAGCCGCGGGGATGACGAGTTCTGGCCGCTGACCTCACCGGATGGGTCCGACCTCAGGGGACATGCCCCCGTGCCCGGCTGGCACAGTCGCGCTGGCTGATTTATTAACACAGCAGGGGAGGGCCCGATCGATATGCGATATACTGTCAGACCATCCGTTCACAGAACGGCGGCATGACACCGTTTCACCGAACAGGGCTGCGGCGCGGCCAAGACACACCGGTGTTCTGAATCAACACATTGATCGATGGCCGACATCTGTGTACAGCATGTGTTCTGCTCGTAGCTGCTGTGAACCCGGGGCTTTGAACAGTTCACATACCGTCATACCACCACCGTCACGTTCCTCCTTTCTTTCTAGCTGCTGCTGGTGCAGAAGAGGTGTTCTTTTATGACGAAGAGGCGGAGGAGACGGCTTCGTTGCACGTGCCCAAGTTCACCAGCCAGTCGGTGACCAGGGTGGTGAAGGCAGGTGACAACGTCACCCTGCCGTGCCTCGTCGATAAACTCGGTATGTCATGCTACTGGGTATGTCATGCTACTGAAGCCGATCACGTGATGTCGGTGACAGAAACCCTACGACGCGTCATAGAATACACCGGCAATCTGGATCCCTGTGACACGCCTCGAGTGTTTCTGGCACGTAACAAGACGACTGTTAATTAATACACCGGCAATCTGGATCCCTGTGACACGCCTCGAGTGTTTCTGGCACGTAACAAGACGACTGTTAATTAATACACCGGCAATCTGGATCCCTGTGACACGCCTCGAGTGTTTCTGGCACGTAACAAGACGACTGTTAATTAATACACCGGCAATCTGGATCCCTGTGACACGCCTCGAGTGTTTCTGGCACGTAACAAGACGACTGTTAATTAATACACCGGCAATCTGGATCCCTGTGACACGCCTCGAGTGTTTCTGGCACGTAACAAGACGACTGTTAATTAATACACCGGCAATCTGGATCCCTGTGACACGCCTCGAGTGTTTCTGGCACGTAACAAGACGACTGTTAATTAATACACCGGCAATCTGGATCCCTGTGACACGCCTCGAGTGTTTCTGGCACGTAACAAGACGACTGTTAATTAATACACCGGCAATCTGGATCCCTGTGACACGCCTCGAGTGTTTCTGGCACGTAACAAGACGACTGTTAATTAATACACCGGCAATCTGGATCCCTGTGACACGCCTCGAGTGTTTCTGGCACGTAACAAGACGACTGTTAATTAATACACCGGCAATCTGGATCCCTGTGACACGCCTCGAGTGTTTCTGGCACGTAACAAGACGACTGTTAATTAGCGTGATTGCGACTGATTATTATGATTCATGATTTAAAACTAGATTATGCTAATAATCTGAATTCGTGACTGTTTGACGTTTTATTTCCTTGAAATTGTCAGAAAAGGGTATATTGTGTCATTTACATGTGCCATTGGACTCATTCGTTTGTCGCCAGACCTGGTTGAAAAGTATGCAAACAAGTGTAACCGGTGTTGGTTTGTCAGAAGTATCTCCTTTTCTTCTCAGAGGAAATACTGTCTCTTTTCTCGAATCAATTTTCGGAAAATGTGCGATTTCCTTGTAGTTTGCATGTCGAGTGACCGGCGCCATATCGTCACCAGGTGAGACGGTGATCATCTGGAACGCTGGCGACACGCCGCTCTTCACTGCCGGCATTCGGGCGTCCCCGGACACCCGGTTCCGGCTGGAGGACAAGGGCCAGCTGGGTAACAACCTGGTCATCCAGGGCGTCAGCGAGAAAGACAGCCACGTCTACCAGTGTCAGATCACCTCCAGTCCAGCCATCACACTCAAACACCACGTCATGATGCAAGGTGAGCACCGCCGAGTCACCGACACGTGTCCAGCTATCACACTCAAACACCACGTCATGATCCAAGGTGAGCACCGCCGAGTTGCCGACACGTGTCCAGCTATCTCACCTCAAACACCACGTCATGATCCAAGGTGAGCACCGCCGAGTTGCCGACACGTGTCCAGCTATCTCACCTCAAACACCACGTCATGATCCAAGGTGAGCACCGCCGAGTTGCCGACACGTGTCCAGCTATCTCACCTCAAACACCACGTCATGATCCAAGGTGAGCACCGCCGAGTTGCCGACACGTGTCCAGCTATCTCACCTCAAACACCACGTCATGATGCAAGGTGAGCACCGCCGAGTTGCCGACACGTGTCCAGCTATCTCACCTCAAACACCACGTCATGATGCAAGGTGAGCACCGCCGAGTTGCCGACACGTGTCCAGCTATCTCACCTCAAACACCACGTCATGATCCAAGGTGAGCACCGCCGAGTTGCCGACACGTGTCCAGCTATCTCACCTCAAACACCACGTCATGATCCAAGGTGAGCACCGCCGAGTTGCCGACACGTCTTTTGTCTTATGATGAAGCGGAACTGTATATGAAAGAACGACGATACGGTTAAAGGAAATAGTTCACCTTCAACATGGGGTTTTGAACTGAGATAGAAGTTTTGTAGCCCGTGTTGGGAAACCCCTATCTGCAAGTTGTCTTGACTGAAAAGACTCAGCCGAATATATTTGATTTTTTTTTTTGCGAAGTAATGCGGTGCTTACGAAATAATGCGGTGCTTACGATAGCCTGGGCAGAGGCTATACAATCAGCCTATCAGCTTGCAGCTGGAGTCTAGCAAGCGAACCGCCGGCCGCCGCACTGTGGGGCCTTTCGTCCTGCAGCCTGCGGTACTAACAAAAATGAAGGTTCCCATTTCCCATTCAAACTGCACTGCCCGGAACCAAAATTCTCTGATTTTTTTTTCGAATCTGGCATTGGTTTTCCCGTTAACCTTTGCTAGCATATGACAAACGCGACCGAAACTGAAGTTTGTGAACGGAAGCGCCAGATCACCCGTTTCAGGCGAAATACATGCACAACATTTGACTGGTTGTACGTTCATTTTGCTTCACTAATTTTAACAAAACCGCTTCTTCACTTTTCACTTTGTCATTTAATTGTAAATCTGAACGAACCAAGCAAAATCCCCCGAGTCTTGCATACATTGAACTCTGCTTTAAAATGAGGATCAACCCTAACATGTAAATGTAAGTTTATATAAAGTTCGACGGCGAGTGACGCTTCGAGACACATACCAGCGTAGTCTCCAGAATGTTCTGATGTTGTCGCAACCCGGAAACCGTGCCCCTACTCGCCCTTTTGATTGCTACATATATAAAGTTTGACGGCGAGAGATGCTTCGAGACACATACCAGCGTAGTCGCCAGAATTTTCTGATGTTGTCCCAACCCGGAAACCGTGCCCCTACTCGCCCCTTTGATTGCTACAGCCAATTTGCTGGAAATGTGAAATTTTGAAATTTTGAAAATTGGAAATGAAAAAATCTGGAAATTTGAGAGGACCATCTTTTGATGACAATCGCAATGTCTTCGAATGTTTTTTAGGCCTCATATGTTAATTACAGCACGTCAGGACCATACAAATCGACGAACAAAGTAAAACGTTAAGCAACATCAAATGGCTCCTCAGTGACCTGACATGACCTTGGCCGGTGACCTGATGATTCTCATGACTGGCTATCAACAGCCGAATCTGACCATCATGACCATCCGAGTCCAAACTGACGCAAATAAAACGGCTGCAGCGCGAAAACACCTTACGGCGCTCAGACTACCGTCCAGACCTTACATTATGATGTCATTACTCTGTGACCTGACCTCACCTTAAACTGTTTTGCTGTCAAAATGTGCGCAATTGATTCCTCTTACGATATGCCACCGCTGGTTGCACTGCGGTTGACGGCGTGACCGTCATTAATTAATTCCGGCTAATCGGCAAAAGGCCCCACTGTGCGCCGGTTGGCACTTCTCTAATGCGAGTCTATCCTTACTACTTTGTACTTTCGAATCTGATTGGCTGAGCCATTTTTCTTCTACATTTGCGTGGTGTGAGGACCCTGACTCAGAGAGTATGTATATAGTTTTGATAATATTGATAATTTACGACCTTCTGTCCTGAATCGGCGCGATTTATGGCCATTTTTTTACAATATCAAAATACATTGTATTTCAAAATATAATCAAATCGTGTTTGTATTTTTTTTCAATGTGAACTATTTCCTTTAAAGGGAAATAATGACCATAAATTATTCAAAGTTGCTGCGAGGAACATGATTAGCGTTATCAGTATCATCGGAATCAATGACCTTATTCTCGTTGGTTTTATATTATTTAAGAATGTATTTTTATTTGTGAACTTATTATGTTTTATGTGAACATTGTACATCCATAGATTTCATTTTGAAAAAGGCCTGCGGCCGAAATATCATTAAAGGGAGATAATCACATTTGTATTTTGTTAGCAACAATTTCTTTGGCTACCGGTATGGTATTAAAATCTTGTTATCTAAATTTAAGAATAAAATCAAATAATTTCCTAATTCAAAGTTGGAAGTTTGAGAAAATTAATGATCGGTATTTTCCCTCCACTATTGGAAAGCGCAACATCCTGGCGCTTTTGCATCAATCTGTTCAACGTTGTTGAATGGGCACCTGTAAACAAATCGCCGACACTAAATAGTTCGCCGTAGTTTAGCTTGGCACCGGCCGGCCGGTGCCAAGCTAAACTGCCATGTCAATGCACTTTTTTCTCTCAAATGATTGTTGATTGTTCATAAAAATGTTGGCACAGATTCGCAAAAGATAGAGTGCAGGAAACATATTGCATACCTTCATGATAAATAACAATGCGTAGGGAGGCTAATTTACTGAATTCGTTACCAAGTACTTCCGAGTACGGACCGATATAAGCGTAGATCGCTTATCGGTAGGGAACTGCCAATATCTTTGGGTAGGAATGTTTATATGCAAAATGTGATGAATTTACATCATATTTTGGCCTCGTCTATCGATTTCAGGTGCTAACTCCATTTTGTTGTGGAAAAAGGTGATTATCTCCCTTAAAGCAAGTCATTTTTAAAGTTTTCTCTTCTTAAATAATATAAAACCAACGAGGATTCCGATGATATTGATCAGTATCCGATGATGATACTGATTCCGATGATATTGGAAATAATGACCTTTTGATTTTGTTAGCAACAATTTATTTGGCTACCGTTATGGTATTACAATGATGTGATCTCAATTTAAGAATGAAATACAATTATTCCCTAATTCAAAGTTGGAAGCTTGGGAAATTCATGATCGGTATTTTCCCTCCACTATTGGAAAGCGACACGTTGGTATCACGATTGACGCTTTTGTATCTATTTATATACGACGCTTTTGTATCAATCTGAACGTTGTTGAATGGGCACTTCTAAACAAATCGCCGACATTAAATAGGTCGCCGTCGATGTGCATCGATGAGCTTCCGATTTAATCGCCAGTTTTTTTCAATGGTTGTTAATTGTAAGGGATGAGCGGGTATATAATCACAACAAGCAGAACGCAAAATATATTTTCCACACCATTGCGTAAAAACCAATACGGGAAAAGCCCGGTGTTTGATGGAAATGCGATGAAATGCGATGAATTTACATCATATTTTGACCTCGTCTGTCGATTTCAAGTGCAGTAACTCCATTTTTGTGGGAAAAGGTCATTATTTCCCTTGATAAAGGCAGGCTTCTTTGTCGTCACGCTATTACAGTACACACTAATATCAGAGGATAAATAACATTTTAAATCGCTGTGAGAGGTGATCGAGAGGCTAACATATCCTAGCAATAACACCGTTGCTGACCGTATACATCCTTATACAGACGATGTATTCGTTATTTATCTCCACTGAGCACTATAACGAGCCCCGGCCGTCACTCATGACCAGGAAGTTGGATCGATTGAGTCAGACACGCTCCACTGGACAGAGAACGATTGCTTCGGCTGCGAAAATAAACTGACCTACCCGGTGTGACTGGAGGTCATGCACCATGACCTTGTCACGTGCAAATACACGCTGCAGGCACATACGTCATGGGTCCAGTACGTTGCTGGTGCGCAGTTGGAGACAGTCATCTCCTGGTAGTTCAACGACACTGGACGGCAATGACGTTATGCTGGTTTGTTGCGTTTGTTTGTGCTTTTTGTTACATATATCGAGCTGAAACTTGTTGGTAAGAGATCGGCTTTTAGCGAAGCGTCGTTTTCTTTGATGTTGCAAGTTTGTCATGTCGAGTACACACACTTAGGCACATGTCATGAATTTGATGAAAATCATACGCAATTTTAGTATTCATTATTATTATCGATGACCTAGCCATGGCAATCACAAATCCTGCGTGAAACGGATTACCTTCAAATTTCAAACTTAGTTATCTATGGTTTATATGGATCAACTGTGACGTCACTGCTCCGATCAACTGTGACGTCACTGCTCCGTGCTTGGGTCCTGTCATGACGTCACCACCACGTTGTATTATGTCGGCAGTGGCTCCGTCGGTGATTGCCCGTCCCAGAAACGGGGTGAAGGTGGTGGAGGAGGGTAAAGAGGTGGTGCTCGAGTGCAGCGCCCACGGCTACCCCCAGCCCACCGTCACCTGGACCAAGAAGGTGAGCTCAGCAGTTCAATACGCCCGGGTGACTCGTCAGAGGATTTAGGAAACATGATCAGCGCGGGCTGCTTCGTTCTTAATGTATATAATCGTATTCATCGTTAGAGCGGAATACAAGTGCGTTCTGGCTGACGGCGGCTGAACGGCTGCGTTCTTTGATCTTGATATGGGTGACGCAGATTGTAAGGCCACGTTGAATTTAAGTTGTTTTGCACTTCAATTAGAGAATTACAACAATATGTCGGACCTGTGTGAGCTGCCAGTTGAGCGCCGCTCCCGTGTCTGTGTCGCAGGGTGGTCTACTGCCTTACCGGGAGAAGAAGCACACGGGCGAGCGTCTGGTGATCCCGGCCGTGGAGGGCGCCCACATGGGAGACTACTCCTGTACCGCAGACAACGGCGTCGGCCAGCCGGTGGTGGAGCATATCCGGCTGGAGGTCAACTGTGAGTATCCTTCCAGGTCGCCCAGAGCGTGGTGACCTGGATGACCTTTCTTGTGTATCAACTGTTCTTGTGTATCAACCTGTGACTGTCCCGACGACCAGCACGGAGCCCGTCCCTGTGCCTAATTGCCGGCGCGTGTGCGTGTGTCCGGTGTTATGTAGGCACCTGTGCCGGCCTGTACTGTTTGTGCACCTGTGCTCTCTACCGTGAACGCGTGCACTTGTGCCCGGTGACGTGCAGATGTGGGTACCCAGACTCCAGAGGCAGTGTGCACCTGTGCTCGCTGCCTCCGAGACAGTCCCACGCTCCCGGCCGCTCCCAGTCGCTCCACCTGTTCCCGTTAAGCACACGGCGCCGCCAAAGAAAACACTGATCGCACGGGAGCGCCGCATTCCAGGGGTGCGGTGGCGGGTGTGTGTCGTCCAGACGTATCCAGGCCACCCCCGTCCGCGCGGTGTCTGAGTGAGACGGCGCTATCCAGTGGTGGCGCCGGCGGTGGCGGCTAGACGGCCGTAATTCCGATCTCACACGTACCAACTGGCACGTGTGGATGGCTGACTTTGATCTGTCGTCGCTCTGTTAATTGAAGAGGATAAAAACCAGACGTTCTGAACGCATTTTCCAAGGATGCGTATTCGATCATGTTTTGCGTCACGACCATGACTTCAGGCTCCGGTGCAGTGCACATATTGATATTAGGTCTATGGCGATCCTTTGAGTCGAGATCTTCGGACCGACTTCTTCAACCATCGCTGGCCATGAGCTCATCATGTGCGTGTGCCGCCATCACGACGTGTCACAGACGCCTCTTCAAATGCCTGCAGATCATGCACATGCTTTTGCGCTGAATGTTTTCACACATTTTAGCATCTTGTTCCTGGCTTGTCGTTATGCTGGAGACGCCGTAGGGATGGATTGGTGTGCGCCTGTTGACAGCTGTCTGCTGCTGTGCCTGTTTCAGTCGCCCCGCAGATCGAGGTGGCCAGTGACATCGTGTACACGGGGGCGGGACACGAGGCGACGGTGGAGTGCAGCGTTAAGGGACAGCCCCTCCCAGAGGTGAGATACTGTGAACTTTACCAGCGTCGGCCTCAAGTACACAACTGGTGAATATAGGTAGATTATCCGTCAGCTGAAGTGCCGGAGATTGAAACAGTGTCGGAGATTGAAACTGAAATGCCCTGGATTGAGTTGAGGTTGCGCTCGTCATTTATTTGGTGTGTAAAAAAACATTCGGTTACGCCATATTTGTGACAATGTCTCACGCCGTGTCCGCGATGCGCCGCTGACTTTTACTGTTGATGCTCCTCGCTGATCAAATTTTACATAGATGGCAGAAGTCGAAAATAACATGACTTCTAACATGTATTGTGATTTGCACATAATCATGCAAAATACTAAGAAAGTTCGCTGAAATGATTGCTATCTAAGAAATAAGGGATACAGCTGGTCTTCGCTTCTTACAGCTTCCATTTGTAGACTTATGTTTGACTTGACTTGACTTGATTTGTCTACTTTTTTTCTATTTCTACACGTCTGTCGATTTTTATCCTTTACCTCTCACGTCCCGTCTCGTAGTTTTTGTAAACCTACCCACCTTCATGTTTCCCTGTCACAGCCGTCTTTTCCCAGCAGCTCAGGCGGGTTCTTACTGTCGCAACTGGCGCGTCCCAGCCGTCAGAGCTGTCGGAACGGACCGGGGGCGTCAGTTGTAGTGATGCGTAACCGAGACGTGCTGGGGCTGATGTCTGGTCTGGGAGTCCCGGGTCAGCCAACCCACATTGTCCCATGCCACCTCGTTAAGGCGGGCGTCCCCCAGGGCCGCCTCTGGCGCCAGGGCACCATCACCCTGCAAATACTGTTAATTGACGCAATGAGTGACGGTCGCGCCGGGGGCGGGGGCCGGCCGCGCCGAATAAGGTCGGTAAATGGGCCGTCAGAGCACACCGAGGGGGAGAGGGAGGGAGGGAGGGAGGGAGGGCGCCGGGGAGAGACTGGGACAGGGGCGGGCGTGATGGACATATGGCCAGGATGGCCATCAGACCAGAGGCACAGCTGGACTGGGACTGGACTGGGGCGTGCGACAATAAAATGTGCTCACAGAGGGGCGAAACGGCAGCTGTGTATGGGCACTGCCGCATTTAGTTCCGGGGAAACCCATATATGACCATATTGCCATGTCCTAGCGTCTATGGCTGGGGCCAAAATCAATACTAGGGACAAAAAGAATGCACTTCAATATTCATCTATTGCATATAAGTATTCATATAAGTATTCATATATATTGAAGATTGATATACAGTATTCATATAAGTATTCATCGGCGAACATTTCATTTTTTAGATCTGCTTTTTCTTGACGAAATGTGTTTGATATGTTGAGCGTCCTAGTTTTGTTTTCTTGTAAACGCTTCTTTTGTCTAGTTACTTTGTATAATTTGGTAGCTCGGTGCTTCATTGTCGAGCCGTGCATCTCCGGGTCCTGGCCCACGGTCGACCGACTCATCGGTTCAATATACAGAGCCGACGTCTGGTTTGCCGAACTTGATTATTGTAATGACGCCAACCAGATCGATTATCATCTTCTGTATGCAATTACATCAGCGTCATTAGTGGTCACTTAGCCACTGGAGCAAACAGACCGGCTCACGCACTCTCTGATCCTGCCGACTGCGTGGTGCGTGCCGTCCGCCCTCTCGGCGGCGGCGGCTGGCTGGCAGGCGGGAACTTCAGGCTGCTCTCCGCCGTCTGTCTTCGCCATGGGTTCCAGCCGAAGGGCAGGGGAGGCTTTTTGTCATAGCATTCGCAAAAACGTGCCAACGCTGTGTTCGCAGGCGCCGTTCTGGTGAATGGCGGCGGGCTGTGGTGTGCTGTGGGTTGAGATGAATTATTGTGTGGGCTTTTATAGTGTGCTGTGGCGGGCTTTGGCGGGCTGTGCTGGGCAATGGTAGGCTTTGCTGGGATGTGGTGGGCTTTGGTGGGATTCAGTGGGCTTTGCTGGGCTGCGGTAGGCTTTGTCGGGATGCAGTGGGCTTTGCTGAGCTACGGTGGGCTTTGGCGGGATTCAGTGGGCTTTGCTGGGCTGCGGTGGGCTTTGGTGAGATGTGGTGGGCTTTGCTGAGCTACGGTGGGCTTTGGCGGGATTCAGTGGGCTTTGCTGGGCTGCGGTGGGCTTTGGTGAGATGTGGTGGGCTTTGCTGAGCTACGGTGGGCTTTGGCGGGATTCAGTGGGCTTTGCTGAGCTACGGTGGGCTTTGGCGGGATTCAGTGGGCTTTGCTGGGCTGCGGTGGGCTTTGGTGAGATGTGATGGGATATGGTAGTCTATGGTGGCTGTGGTCGGATATGGTAGTCTATGGCGGTTGTGATGGGATATGGTAGTCTATGGTGGCTGTGGTCGGATATGGTAGTCTATGGCGGCTGTGATGGGATATGGTAGTCTATGGTGGCTGTGATGGGATATGGTAGTCTATGGTGGCTGTGGTCGGATATGGTAGTCTATGGTGGCTGTGATGGGATATGGTAGTCTATGGTGGCTGTGGTGGAATATGGTAGTCTATGGTGGCTGTGATGGGATATGGTAGTCTATGGTGGCTGTGATGGGATATGGTAGTCTATGGTGGCTGTGATGGGATATGGTAGTCTATGGTGGCTGTGATGGGATATGGTAGTCTATGGCGGCTGTGATGGGATATGGTAGTCTATGGTGGCTGTGATGGGATATGGTAGTCTATGGTGGCTGTGATGGGATATGGTAGTCTATGGTGGCTGTGATGGGATATGGTAGTCTATGGTTGCTGTGATGGGATATGGTAGTCTATGGTGGCTGTGGTCGGATATGGTAGTCTATGGTGGCTGTGATGGGATATGGTAGTCTATGGTGGCTGTGGTGGAATATGGTAGTCTATGGTGGCTGTGGTCGGATATGGTAGTCTATGGTGGCTGTGATGGGATATGGTAGTTTATGGTGGCTGTGATGGGATATGGTAGTCTATGGTGGCTGTGGTGGGATATGGTAGTCTATGGTGGCTGTGGTCGGATATGGTAGTCTATGGTGGCTGTGATGGGATATGGTAGTCTGTGGTGGCTGTGATGGGATATGGTAGTCTATGGTGGCTGTGATGGGATATGGTAGTCTATGGTGGCTGTGATGGGATATGGTAGTCTCTGTGATGGGATATGGTAGTCTATGGTGGCTGTGGTGGGATATGGTAGTCTATGGTGGCTGTGATGGGATATGGTAGTCTATGGTGGCTGTGATGGGATATGGTAGTCTCTGTGATGGGATATGGTAGTCTCTGGTGGCTGTGATGGGATATGGTAGTCTATGGTGGCTGTGATGGGATATGGTAGTCTCTGTGATGGGATATGGTAGTCTATGGTGGCTGTGGTGGGATATGGTAGTCTATGGTGGCTGTGATGGGATATGGGAGTCTATGGTGGCTGTGATGGGATATGGTAGTCTCTGTGATGGGATATGGTAGTCTATGGTGGCTGTGGTGGGATATGGTAGTCTATGGTGGCTGTGATGGGATATGGTAGTCTATGGTGGCTGTGATGGGATATGGTAGTCTATGGCGGCTGTGATGGGATATGGTAGTCTATGGTGGCTGTGATGGGATATGGTAGTCTATGGTGGCTGTGGTGGGATATGGTAGTCTATGGTGGCTGTGGTCGGATATGGTAGTCTATGGTGGCTGTGATGGGATATGGTAGTCTATGGTGGCTGTGATGGGATATGGTAGTCTATGGCGGCTGTGATGGGATATGGTAGTCTATGGTGGCTGTGGTGGGATATGGTAGTCTATGGTGGCTGTGGTGGGATATGGTAGTCTATGGTGGCTGTGATGGGATATGGTAGTCTATGGTGGCTGTGATGGGATATGGTAGTCTATGGTGGCTGTGATGGGATATGGTAGTCTATGGTGGCTGTGATGGGATATGGTAGTCTATGGTGGCTGTGATGGGATATGGTAGTCTATGGTGGCTGTGATGGGATATGGTAGTCTATGGTGGCTGTGGTCGGATATGGTAGTCTATGGTGGCTGTGGTCGGCTTTGATGAAGGCGGCACGCTTTGCATCTAATTGAATGCTCTGGTCCCGATGGCACTGTATACACTTCGTTCATTGGCGGAAATACAGCTGATAGTGCAGCCTCCCAGCCTTTGATGGCACCTCGCCGCCGCCCCGCCGCCGCCGCCCCGCCAGCACCGCTCCGCCAGCACCGCTGTTCAGTCCGGCCAGAACTGTTTACCCGCCGTCTGGAGGCGCCGATGAGCGAGTAACTGTTGCACGAACTGACCATGGTAAAGTCAGTGGCGCGTCCGCCCGCTGCCGATCTGCCGGGCCGCCGGGCCGCCCTCTCTGAAGGCGTGGAGAGCGTGCAGGCCGGCGCCACTGCTAGGCCTATTAACTGACCGCTGTTGTTGACCACAGACTGTTCTGGTCTGTGTCGCTGGGTTCCTGGAACCACGGAGGAACCGGCTCGGTTTCTAACTGCCCATGGTTTACGAACCGTGCACCACTGCCCGGCATATGCGTTAATAAAGCTTTATGGCCCCCTAAAATGCCGGTTTTATAGCGTTTCATTCTCTTAATGCGTGTTGTTTTGTGCGAGATTCTCGTCTTTATGGACTGGGAAATAATATACTGTCACGATTCGGCTGTTTCTTCTTTGTGGGTTTGCCAGTTAACTCATTGAGATTGCTTGCAGCTTTTGAATGGCATTCATTATATTGGTTTCAAGTTACTTTGATCGCAAGATGTGTCAGTTATGGATAATTACCAAAATTATATAGCCACAGCCACATAACTATAGAGTCAATGTGTCTTGAGTAGCAACTGGATCCGACTGTAAGGCCGTCAGTTAACGGCTCCCCATTGCTCTTTACCCTTCTGTTGCATGGTCCCGTTACTGAGAAATACGTCTTGCCGTGGTAACCCTGCGCTGAGTACCCTACACCCTGGCCAGTGAGCGCCGTCGGCTGTTTATAACGAGTCACCGGAGCCGCGGTGTCGCCAGCTCCCAGCTCGTGTGTTCCGCAGCCAGCTGACCACCACTGACGATACATACCACATCTGGTGGCAGCAGTGGCACAGCCCGGAGCCGCGGTGTCGCCAGCTCCCAGCTCGTGTGTTCCGCAGTCAGCTGCCACCACCACTGACAATACAGACCACATCTGGTGGCAGCAGTGGCACAGCCCGGAGCCGTGGTGTCGCCAGCTCTCAGCTCGTGTGTTCCGCAGTCAGCTCACCACCACTGACAATATGACAAATACAGACCACATCTGGTGGCAGCAGTGGCACAGCCCGGATTTTGCCAGCTCTCAGCTCGCCAGCTCTCAGCTCGTGTGTTCCGCAGTCAGCTGACACCACCACTGACAATACAGACCACATCTGGTGGCAGCAGTGGCACAGCCCGGAGCCGCGGTGTCGCCAGCTCTCAGCTCGTGTGTTCCGCAGTCAGCTCACCACCACTGGCAATACAGACCACGTCTGGTGGCAGCAGCGGCACGGCCCGGAGCCGCGGTGTCGCCAGCTCTCAGCTCGTGTGTTCCGCAGTCAGCTCACTGACAATACAGACCACATCTGGTGGCAGCAGTGGCACAGCCCGGAGCTGCGGTGTCGCCAGCTCTCAGCTCGTGTGTTCCGCAGTCAGCTGACCACCACTGACAATACAGACCTCGTGAGCCGCGGTGTCGCCAGCTCTTAGCTCGTGTGTTCCGCTGTCATCTCACCACCACTGACAATACAGACCACATCTGGTGGCAGCAGTGGCCCGGAGCCGCGGTGTCGCCAGCTCCCAGCTCGTGTGTTCCGCAGTCAGCTGACTACCACTGACAGTACAGACCACATCTGGTGGCAGCAGCAGCCCGGAGCCGCGGTGTCGCCAGCTCCCAGCTCGTGTGTTCCGCAGTCATCTCACCACCACTGACAATACAGACCACATCTGGTGGCAGCAGTGGCACAGCCCGGAGCCGTGGTGTCGCCAGCTCCCAGCTCGTGTGTTCCGCAGTCATCTCACCACCACTGACAATACAGACCACATCTGGTGGCAGCAGCGGCATAGCCCGGAGTCACGGTGTCGCCAGGTCTCAGCTCGTGTGTTCCGCAGTCATCTCACCACCACTGACAATACAGACCACATCTGGTGGCAGCAGTGGCTCAGCCAGGAGCCGTGGTGTCGCCAGCTCTCAGCTCGTGTGTTCCGCAGTCAGCTCACAGCCACTGACAATACAGGCCACATCTGGTGGCAGCAGCAGCCCGGAGCCGCGGTGTCGCCAGCTCTCAGCTCGTGTGTTCTGCAGTCATCTCACCACCACTGACAATACAGACCACATCTGGTGGCAGCAGTGGCACAGCCCGGAGTGTGCCAGCTCTCAGCTCGCCAGCTCCCAGCTCGTGTGTTCCGCAGTCAGCTGACCACCACTGACAATACAGACCACATCTGGTGGCAGCAGCGGCGCAGCCCAGAGCCGCGGTGTCGCCAGCTCTCAGCTCGTGTGTTCCGCAGTCAGCTACTGACAATACAGACCACATCTGGTGGCAGCAGCGGCACGGCATGTCCAGCGTGCAGCCTTTGAACAGTGTCACTGGCATCAACAGCTGCCACGTTATCAGGACAACCAGTTTGACAGATATCTGATAGTACGGGTGAAAAGTATAATAACGGATTGTCCACCAGCAGCTTTATCTTCTTCAGCATGCATCCACTCACCCTCATTTGAGTGATGCATTTGTACCTGTTGGGGCTACATTCATTTGAGAAACGTTCAATGTGATATAAGAAATGACACACTTCCCGCATACTGGTACTTTATGAAGGACCGTATAAGCAACTGAAAGGATGTTGGACGATTCGCCTCGCCATGTGGCAGAACGATCATCACATTCTCATTCATTTTCCGTAAGTCTGCATCTTCGTCAGTCACTACCGCTGTCTCCGTCTCCATCTTCATATCAGGCTCGCTTGCCTTCTCTTATTTTCGTCTCGTCTCTGTTATAGCTTTTGCCCACCTCGTGCAGCTCCCCACTGACCGTCACCCGCTCCCACGCTCGGCAGGTGGTGTGGTACCGCGTCAAGGGTGCCCCATTGACCGTCACCCGCTCCCTCGCTCTCGGCAGGTGGTGTGGTACCGCGTCAAGGGTACCCCGCTGGACGAGCCACACTACCAGCGGTACCAGGAGGGGTACAAGTACGGGATCAGGATCGCCGACGTGCAGGATGCCGACCTGGGGGTGTACAGCTGCCAGGCGGAGAACACCATCGGCCGCCACATCGCACTCGTACACCTTACTGGTGAGCAGATGAGGCCGTATGATGAGGGAGTTAGCCACTGGGTTAGAAGCTCCCAGTTGGCCGTATGATGAGGGCAGTTAGCCACTGGGTTAGGAGCTCCCAGTTGGCCGTATGATGAGGGAGTTAACCACTGGGTTAGGAGCTCCCAGTTGGCCGTATGATGAGGACAGTTAGCCACTGGGTTAGGAGCTCCCAGTTGGCCGTATGATGAGGACAGTTAGCCACTGGGGTAGGAGCTCAGAGCTGGCCGTATGATGAGGACAGTTAGCCACTGGGTTAGGAGCTCCCAGTTGGCCGTATGATGAGGGCAGTTAGCCACTGGCTAGGAGCTCCCAGTTGGCTGTATGATGAGGACAGTTAGCCACTGGGTTAGGAGCTCCCAGCTGGCCGTATGATGAGGGCAGTTAGCCACTGGGTTAGGAGCTCCCAGTTGGCCGTATGATGAGGGAGTTAGCCACTGGGTTAGGAGCTCCCAGTTGGCCTATGATGAGGGCAGTTAGCCACTGGGTTAGGAGCTCCCAGTTGGCCGTATGATGAGGGCAGTTAGCCACTGGGTTAGGAGCTCCCAGTTGGCCGTATGATGAGGGCAGTTAGCCACTGGGTTAGGAGCTCCCAGTTGGCCGTATGATGAGGGCAGTTAGTCAATGGGTTAGGAGCTCCCAGTTGGCCGTATGATGAGGAAAGTTAGCCACTGGGTTAGGACCTCAGAGGAGGCCGTATGATGAGGGCAGTTAGTCAATGGGTTAGGAGCTCCCAGTTGGCCGTATGATGAGGACAGTTAGCCACTGGCTAGGAGCTCCCAGTTGGCCGTATGATGAGGGCAGTTAGCCACTGGGTTAGGAGCTCCCAGTTGGCCGTATGATGAGGGCAGTTAGCCACTGGGTTAGGAGCTCCCAGTTGGCCGTATGATGAGGGCAGTTAGTCAATGGGTTAGGAGCTCCCAGTTGGCCGTATGATGAGGGCAGTTAGTCAATGGGTTAGGACCTCAGAGGAGGCCGTATGATGAGGGCAGTTAGCCACTGGGTTAGGACCTCAGAGGAGGCCTGACGTCGGCTGCATGTCGTATAATTGTAACAGGAATAGTCGCCTGGCAGTGTTAAGTTTTTTAATTATTCGATGACTTCCACATTTCTATCCCGCAGGTAAACCCAAGCCGGTGAAGGTGGTCTCTGAGCCAAACGGCAACAACAAGGACCTGTACAAGATCCGCTGGAGCGTCGAGAGTTATGCCGAGCCCATCGAATACAAAATCCTCTGGAAAATGCGGGTGAGCTGAAGAAAGTTGTCCTTAGGACACCCGGAGATTAAATCGATGAAGCAAATATAACTCGCAATAGTTTGCATAGGTGTGACTTGGATAGTCCGTGTGGCGCTACGGTTTTTCATCATCGTATGATACTTCATTGACTCATAGCTAAATCTATCGAGTCTGGTCACTACAACTGCTACTATATTGAGGAAACATTTTTATCATTGGTGTATCATCATTCTCTGTCTCTTACTGACACCATCAACACCTGCTCCTCAACCTCCCTAGCCTGCTCCTCCCCCCTTCACTCCTAAGGAGACGGATCAGCCGGCGTGGAATGAGCTGGAGGTAGCGTTCGCCGCCGACCCTGACCAGGCGGACGGCAGCGTCGTGTACGAGCAGCAGGCGGCGCTGGAGAGCCTGCAGTCGGCCTCCGTCTACCAGGCCATCGTCACCGCCAGGAACCAGTACGGCTGGAGCGAGGCCAGCGACACGTTCAAGTTCTCCACACACGGCGCCAGTGAGTAGCTCTTTATCGGAGTAGCGCTTACTTTAGAGTTTGGAGGACTCGAGTGTGCGTGTGTCGATGTGTTTTTCTTTCTCTCGGGGCTGAATGGGGTGGGGACAGGTAGGGGGTTTTTACGCAAAACAAATTCAGCATATTTTTCGCGATTTTTCGATATACTTCTCACACACATCTTAGACCGCTTTCTGTCCTAAAACTTCCTCTTAACTTCTCATATTGAAAAACTCTTGATTTTGTTTGTGACGTCACTACACTCTTGATTTGTGCCGGCACTTTTGATTTTCACTATGGTCGTGACGTCACAACTACAAGGACATGAGCTTAATAGTTTTAGTTTTAATCATTTTTGAGTTCATTTCGCATTTTTTTTCTAATAAAAATATTTGCATTATGAAAATGTATCCTTGTTTTTATGAACCCCAAAAATTGGTACCTTACAAAATTGTCCCCCACCCCATTATCGACATTGACTGTCGGTCGTGACCGAGACGTCGAGTGAGTTTAGTTAGGAAAACGCCACAGTTCGCTGATGGTTGAGTATATTGATGTGTTAGTGATGTGGGCCACAGTGGGTGATTGATGTGGCTCGCGTTTCAGATGAGAACGCTGCATCTGGTGTCCGGGGCGGAGGTAAGGTCGAGAGCGCTTCAGCTCTGTTGTGTGCTTTGTATGCTGCTAACCCGGGTGCTAGCTGCTGAGAAGCGGTGTCTACTCAGCAGGAAACTGACTGTGTGTTCTGATAACGGCTATTTTCCGGCAGGGTGCTTTACTAACAGTATGTACGTCACAAGCGTAACACAGCTAGCCTAGCCACAACATCGCAGTGTATGGCATTTTACTAACATGTGTTTGGCCCGCAAGACATGCCTTCTTCTTCTCATCGTATTAGTACTAACCTCCTTTATGACATAAAAGATGTCTAATTGGGGTAGAGCAATCCTCTCCCTAAATACAGCGCTCTTAAAGGAAATAGTTCACCTTCGGAAAAAATTTCAGAACACGATTTTATGATATTTTTAATACAGTTTCTTTTTTTCTTTTCAAAAATGGTCCTACATCGCGCCAATTCAGGACAGAAGGTCGTAAATTATTAATGTTATGGTGTGCGTTATTGGTCTGCGCATGCTCAGACCAGTGCTGGCACTCTCAGACGGTACGGTATATCATATATGCGCCGCATTCCTTCTCCAAGAAGTCAAATATCTTCGGCTGGAGAGTCTTTTCAGCCAAGAAAAGTTGCAGATAAGGATTTCTCAACACGGGCTACAAAACTGATATTTCAGTTCAAAATCCCATGTTGAAGGTGAACTATTTCCTTTAATAAACAAATATCCCGACCAATGGCAATTACTAACACACACACTCATATGGAGCTTCTTGTCGGGTTAATTTATATATTATTTATAAATACAGTAAACATTTATTGTAACTTATTTCACAGCACAATTTATGATATTCTGGTTAAGTTGTCCAAAAGAATCTTTGAAGTAACGTAAACTGACTTTGGAGTGGTCATGGTGCTGAGTCATTATGCAGGTATACAATATGGATAGAGGCTTTGTATACCTACGAAAAGAAAAAAGATATTTTGGAAGGAAAACAAATGCTTCACAGTTTTGTGCATTTCCATTTCCAAGAACAAAATTATCAATGTACACTAATAGTAACACTTTGTTGGCATACAGGCACCGTTTCATAGCCATTAACCAGACCATTAACACACACAACATAGTTTTAAACGTATGTCCTACTCCCACTGAGCTGCAGCGGCTCACGCAGTTCCACCCCCGACTCGCCGCTGACACGAGTGCGGTGCGTTACAGAAGCGCTGGTCTCCAAACAGCCGGACGGCAGCGGCGCGCCACCCTCGTCTCTCCGGTCGGCTGGCGTGTGCCTGCTGAGCGCGCTGCTGGCCGCGCTGGCCGCTCTACTGTGAACACCGTGAGTCATGGTGAAGCCAGTATAAGTCCCGGTCACTGTTAGTCTCTCGATGCAGCCATTATGAATCCCTGCTGTGTGAGTCCTTAGATAGCTGCTCTTTACAGATCAGATTAGGACAGCATCTTGCTTTCCATTCTGTTCCATTGGCTCTTGGTTCCATTCCATTATGTTTCATAAACTCTCAGCTCCCACTCCATTGTGTTCCATTGGCTCTTGGTTTCATTCCGTTCCGTTCCATTGGCTCTTGGTTTCATTCCGTTCCGTTCCATTGGCTCTTGGTTCCATTCCATTCCGTTCCATTGGCTCTTGGTTCCATTCCAATTCGTTACATTGGCTCTTGGTTCCATTCCATTTAGTTTCCATCTGCAGCTCTTGTTTCCATTCCATCCCATTTTATTCCATTTAGAAGTAGAGATCTGAACAACTTGTACCTTTTCATTCCGTTCCATAGAGAGCATAGAGTATCATGATTCGTTCCATTCCGTTTTCATTCCGTGGTGGGGATTCCGTTTATTTTGTATTCCATTTGATCTCTGCCGCTCTCCTCTGGACACATGAGTCCCGGTGCTGCCGGCAGCAGGCCGCTCTCAGAACCATCAGAGTGAGGAAACATCTTGCATTCCATTCCACTCCGTTCCATTAACTCTTGGCTCCAGTCTGATTCGTTCCATTCCATTCCACTGAGAGGGAGAGGTTTGAACCAGACTTCCACCACTCCATTCCGTTCCACATTCAGCATAGAGAAGCGAATTCCATTCCGTTTTCCATCCCATATTAGGATTCCGTTTGTTTTTCATTTAATTTCATCTCCTGCGCTCTCCTCTGAAGATGTTGGGCCGTGCGTCCCGGAACAGCCACTGTGTGTTCTGCACAGCCACGGGGACCTGGTACAACCCTTGCGAGCCCCAGTGCAGTCGGCAGCTCTCCGGACTGTGAGTTGGTCCCGGTACGGCTGACAACCCAGGAGGGGCGATTCCGTCCTGCCCAGTATCCGACCTGTGGCTGATGACATGTTTATTGACATTTTCCTGGTCGTGGTATTTCGCAGCTGCTACTTCCATTTGGCGTCCTGATGCAATGCGCCGATGCTAGTGGGTCAGTCTTTGGTTGCCCGAAGCTTTTCCCCAGCCGTACGAGTGCAGTGATATGAGGTGTTTTACAGGTCCGTCTGATCTCCGTCGGGCTCACCAGAGCAGCCGCGTCCATGTCAGGATGGGGCCGGTGTCAGTCACTCTCCGCCCCCTGCCGGCTGTTATGGGGCAACTGGACAACTGTCGGCGACAACTGCCGGGGATGACTGCAGGGCAGGCCGAACACCGTTATCCATCGCTCTGCCGACCGCCCGACCGCCCGACCGCCCGGCCGCACTGCGCCGCCCTGCACTGAGAAACTGTGCGGAGGCCAGACGGGACACACTACGCTCTCGAGGACAGAACTGACTGCTCAGCAATGAGTTGTGTAGCGCAGCTGGAACGGTGCAGTTCGTTGGAGTGGTGACTTCGCGAAGCTCCAGTGCGGTGTGACGGACCAAACGAGTCAGGTGGCGCTGCTGTGCTCACTGACTGCCAGCGCGCGACGCTGAGACCAGCCCGTATCCGGGCAGATCTGAACGGAGATCTGAGGGACAGATCTGAACAGGGTTCTGGATCTCTGGGACAGATCTGAACAGGGTTCTGGATCTCTGGGACAGATCTGAACAGGGTTCTGGATCTCTGGGACAGATCTGAACAGGGTTCTGGATCTCTGGACCTGGACCTGCCTCGGCCCGGCCGGACGGTCGGCGGGCTGCAGCCCCTAGTCCAGTGTACTACTGGCACTGCCAGAGGTGCCCAGTTCAGTGTATGGATGACTGATGAAGAGTGTCGAGACTGATGGAGACGTGTCGCAGTCCGGTGTATGACTGCTGACTGCTGAGACGCGCAGTCGCAGTCCGGTGTATGACTGAGGACTGTCGTGACTGTCGCAGTCTCAGTCCGGTGTATGACTGGAGACTGCTGAGACGCGCAGTCTCAGTCTAGTGTATGACTGCTGGCTCCCGTGACTCGCAGTCTCAGTCCGGTGTATGACTGGGGACTGCTGAGACTCGCAGTCTCAGTCTGGTGTATGACTGAGGACTCCCGTGACTCGCAGTCTCAGTCTGGTGTATGACTGCTGACTCCCGTGACTCGCAGTCTCAGTCCGGTGTATGTCTTCTGACTGCCGACACTCGCAGTCTCAGTCCGGTGTGTGACTGAGGACTGCTGAGACTGCTGAGGCCTGAGACAACAGGTCGCCCTGTTGTGTGCTGCCAAGTGTCTGTGGTCGGCTGGCGTGCGGATCGCCTTTGCTCGTGCAGTGTTTGTGTTCGCTGCTTATGATGCGCGCAGCTCGTGGGAAGACAATTGAGACAATCGAGGCAAATGTGGTACTGTGGCTGATGTTTGGATTGAGCCTTTTTGATGACGCATTTTGTGAGAAATTGGTTACGGTTGTTTTAATACGTGGATATCACGATGTTACTTTGCACAGCGCCCGAATACGTGACATGTTTGTTCCCTTTACTTGGAAATTTACAAATTGCTGTTTTTCGTATTGGAAGTCAGCGTACATGTCCTGGTCCAGTCAATTTACCACATTAGATCAAGATATCAACAAATTTAGACGGTATTTGGTACGTTTCACTCATTTGTGTGACATTGACGGTGTGTTTTCAAGAGATTTGGCTTAACAAGTAGACCATGGGCAGAAGCGTTTTTGTTTCTTTTAGATATCCTCGACGAGGACATTGATCGTGAAAGTTAAGATATATCTTGACGAGATGTACCTAAATAAATTCACGTGTTTTGTAAAAGAAGGCAATTCTCCGCTCGCTTTAATTCCATGTGAAGTCATGATTTCAGGTGGTGCTTGTTGTGTTTTCAGTGATTTGTTTCTTGACGAGTTGCGTTTGTACATCGTTGTATTACACAATCGGCAGGTGTCGGCTCCTACTGATAGCACGCATGACCTTGCCATATTGTTCTTTGAGGTGAACTTATTGTACCCGCAGTGTGTATTTGAACTGCTACCAGCCTGCAAAATTCAGCACCGCCGACATTGACATTGGGTCCATCTGACGAAGGGAATCGTCGCGTTTGTGTGAACATATTGCTTTTTAAGTTGCAGTGCATGCTTCAGGTTTTCACGTGACACAATGTTTTTTTTTAAATGAAAATAAAACATTTCAGCATTGTATTTATACTCATGACACGCACGTAGCAATATTTGATCACGCTATTCATCCCGCATCAACTAATGCGGAAAGGCGATCGACAGCTACGCCAGTTACTAAATACATTCCCGTCTCGACTATGAACACGTCACTCAAGTGTCACGCATTAATCGCAGTACAGCATTTTGGGAATGCGTTCACACCATTGTACTGCACAGCTCACGCCCACAGGCACCACTGTTGATCATCAGACTCTGAGCGCGCTGACCAATGGAAGAACCATGTCGTTCAATTGGGCAGACTGTTGTAGACGGCGGCGATACCCTGCAGCAGCAGCGGCGACGACACAGACATTGCCGACAGCAGCAGCGGCGGCGCCCCGAACAGCGCCAGGATCGCCACAAACACGGGAATTCCCACCGTGGTGGCCAGCGCGATGCCCGGGATGCTGGTGCCGATGTAGTTCTTCATGTTGGAGCCGATGGCGACCGCCGTCACGTCTGCAGCGGTCATCGTTTGCGCCAGCTGGGCCTCGGCTGTGGCGCCCAGGGTGTCCACCGCTGAGGCTATGGTCGCAGACAGCGAGTCCACCGCCCCCAGGATCGTCGGCTTCGGTGTTGTTGTTGTGGTCGGTATTGATGTCGATGTTGGCTCCAATGTCGATGTGGGACTTGTAGTTGGTGTCACGGGCTCTTCGGAAGGTTTCGGCGGCTCGGTCGGCTTGAAGGGCGTCCCTCCGTGCGTCTCGCCTGGTGTCCCGTTTGCCGGCGCTGCCTCGGGGCGCTGCACGACGCACACGATACTGGTCTCCGGTCGGTGAGTCTCCGCCCATCGCGCTGTCCGGTTGCGCATGCGCGTCAGCAGCTGCTGGACGGTGGTGGTCTGGTTGTCGAGAAACACTACGTCATACCGTTGCCGGGAGCTGGGCCTGTCGCGCAGCTGTGGCTGACCGGAGCCCAGCCATCCAGGCGAGCTCAGCAGGTAGTTCTGGTCATCGCTGATGTTATACCGACCTGAGTTGAGGTCGGCGCGGAGTACCAGAGCAGAGCCATTGGAGCGGAGATAGACACAGACGAGGTCGTTGCCAACGCTCCCCAGGGAGGTGACGGACGTGGTCGGTGGCGGTGCTGGGGGTAGACTCGGGGATGGTACAGAAGGTGGTGGTGGAGGGTATAGACAGTGGCTGGTGCCGCATGGGCGCCCGGTCGGTCCTGAGGGGCGAGTAGGAGGGCCATAGGAAGAAGACGGGCGGGATATTGGTCGATTGCCCGGGGCGTGCGGCAGCGGGGGAGGAGGTTTGTGTCCAGAGCCTATGCTGGGATAAACGGGCCGGTCGGGAGGGTCCACTGGGGTGACCAGTCCGGGTCTGCCTTTGCAGCAGGGTCGCACGGGGCCGGGACGCACCGTTGGCCAGTTCAGGGGAGGGGGAGCGCCGGGTAGCGCCGGCAGAACGTACAGAGGAAACGCCACTTTACTGGTGTCTTTACCGCCTCCGCCGCTGCTGGTGCTGACTCCACGGATGCGGCCGTCTGGCTGTCGGTGGTTTTTCTGCGTCAAGTTACCACTCTTCCGGCGCTGGAAGAAATCGCTGGCGTTGGGTAACACGCCGACCTGGTAGAGGTTGAGGACTTCCACGGGAGGCACTAGCCCCCTGGTGTTGGTAGTACCACTGGTATTTTCCTGGGCCAGCACGGGACTCTTGGTAGTATGTGGAATCCTTTTGCGAAATATCGTTGTGCTAAACCTATCGCCGCTTTCTTGGGCTTCTGTTGCTGCGTGTTTTGGCCTGGTTGTGGTTTTGACCCCATTTGCTGGCCGCTTGTATGGTACGGATAGGCCCGCGCTGAGTCTTCTGTTTATCACACTGCCAGGAACCAACCCTGCGGCATTTATCACTTTTGTACGGTCTTTATGTGGTGGCGGTCGCCAGTTTTTCAAGACTGCATGCTCGGTCGGCTTCCTCCTTGTCAATAAGGGTTTACCTCCGGCCCCATGCGTCGGACGCAATGCAGGTGGAGATGCCGGTCGAATTGTTACAGATGTCGCTGCAGGTCGTGGTATAGATGGCAGCACCAGTTGACTAGGTGGCACTGCTGGTCGAACGGTGCCCAGTGTGGCTCTCAAACCGGGCGCATCAGCAGTCGACCCGGCCCTGAATGGCCTCCTTCGTCGTATGTAAGATAGTTTGGGTGAGGACCGCATCGCAGCGGGCTTCTCTGGTTGCCGGGACGCTCCACGAGTCCTGTCGTGTTCCCTCTCACGCTGGTGTAATTTCATCACGTCGTAACCATATCTCCACCTGTCCTCAGCAACCCGAACTCCGGGCACGACTGATTTCGCCTTCGATTGGGTTTTGATTCCTGATTCACCACCCACCTCCGAACTTCCCCTCAGCCCTGAATGCCCTCTGGTACGCGGTGACACGAATGGCTTCTGTCCCAGACCTGGTGCTTCTGTACCCCACTGGCGTCCCGTTGTCTCCTGCCTCGCTCGTTCTCTATAATCCGTTGGTGTCCTGTCGTGCCACGATCGAGTCAAAGTCGGTCGTCTGCCCCATCGCCCGGCGGCAGAGGTGGGTGCTGAGACCGGCCGTCGGTCAGAGGGCGCCACCTGTCCCCCTGTAGAGGCGGGAGCCGCCCACAGCGGGCCGGCGCAGACCAGGACTGCGGCCCAGTAGAGATGCAGCTTCCTCGCCGACATCGCCACTGGTCATGACGTCATCACAGTCCCAGCTGTCCGGGGCTGCAAACAGACAGGGAAGGTAGCGTTATTGCTCTGCCTACCAACAGACTGGAGTAGAGACTTTCTGTGTCTGCAATCGGGCATTGGCAGGGGCGTCACTCCCCGAGAAAAACAAACGATGACCACTGACGCTCAGTTTCTTTGTTTGGTCACCACTTGCTATCGTGAACTTTATCTATATTACTATTTGACAAGCGTCTGTCTGTCTGTTTGTCTGTCATTCCGGAACGAATTTAACACAGTAAAGCGGCAGTTCTACATTGCAGTACCACATTGCTATAAGCACGTGATGTACGTGATTTTAAGGTTTTCAAACGAGTTTACTGATACTACCGAGATTCGTAAATTTCCGACGCATTTGATACGATAGTTACACACAGTTTTATGTCGTGCAGTTTTGGGCGAAGGTTTGTGCTGTAACTAACATAGAAGGAGGTGTTAAGAAATATTTTACCGTAAAAACAACAGTTTACGGATACGAGTTTACATCGCTTCACTCCAGTCGAAAGCCAATCAGATCCGACCACGGATACTACAGTGCCACAACCAAGGAGAAGCAACCACGGAATCACAGCGAAACGAAGGTCATCGACATACGGTACGGCATATATCGTCTTCCTATCGACCTAGTCTTCTCTGACAACAGAGAACTAGTGAGTGATGTAACCATCGGTGAGGGACTCGGTAAAAGCGATCATAGTATAGTAAACTTTAATATCTCATCTAATGTTAAGCTCAAAGATAATCTCCTTCTGGTTCCAAATTTTAATCAAGCAGACTTTGACAAATTGAGAAATGAACTTGCCCAGATCGATTGGAACAGTGGGTTTGAAAGATTAGATACATGTGAATCCTGGAATTATTTTAAGACTATATTGAAAGCAGTTCAGAGTAGACACATACCATTTAAGTATAAACGTAGTAGAAAAAACGATAGACCTCCCTGGCTTACACCAGAAGTTAGAAATGCCATCAAAACGAAAAGAGCTGCATTTAAGAAAATGAAGGGATCACCAATTGAGTCAAATAAGAGAAGTTACCAAAAAAGTAGGGACGAGGTAAAGAGAAGAGTCAGGGCAGCAAAAAGAGCAAAGGAAATAGACTTGGCAAAGAACTGCATTGCCGACAGCAAGAGATTTTTTAGTTTTTACAAAATGAATAACGTTTCAAAAAGTATTGGTCCACTTCAAGTAAATGATATGTTGGTAAGTAAAGATAACGAAATGGTGGAATTGTTGAGTAATCAGTTCAGTTCCGTTTTTACAATCGAAGACCAAAGTGGTATCGCATTACTTCATCCTCCGCCAGTAACGGAGGATACTTTGGGAGAGCTGGGCAATATAAGTAGTGATTTAGTTAGTGCATATTTAAA
Source organism: Chirona hameri (assembly GCA_036785665.1). Taxonomy (NCBI): domain Eukaryota; kingdom Metazoa; phylum Arthropoda; class Thecostraca; order Balanomorpha; family Balanidae; genus Chirona; species Chirona hameri. The sequence goes on along the minus strand of JAXIVJ010000784.1, from coordinate 27,620 downwards.
AAAGATAAAACCTAATAAGGCGGAGGGACCAGATACTATATATGCAAGGGTTTTAAAAGAATGTGGAAGAGAGATATCTGTTCCATTGGCTATACTATTTTCCAGATCACTAAAAGAAACAAATATTCCACTTGACTGGAAGAGTGCAAACGTAGTTCCTATATTTAAAAAGGGGGATAAAAGTAAGGTAGAAAATTATAGACCTGTCAGTCTTACCTCCTTAGTTTGCAAAGTACTGGAATCAATCATTAAAGATAAAATAGTAGAATATTTGGATGAATATAAAATCATTAGGGAAAATCAGCATGGCTTCAGGAAGGGTTATTCGTGCTTGACCAACCTTCTGCAGTTTTTGGATGTGGCAACCGATAGTTTTGATAGGGGTGAAGAGCTTGATGTAGCGTATCTTGATTTTAGTAAAGCTTTTGATAAGGTTCCCCATAAAAGATTAGGATTACAACTGAAAAGCCACGGAATAAGCGGCAAGGCGCTTGATTGGATCGAGTTTTGGCTCTCAGGACGGCGGCAAAGAGTTTTACTAAATGGGGTCAAATCTGAATGGAGAGATGTGCGTAGTGGGGTGCCTCAAGGCTCAGTTTTAGGTCCATTGTTATTTTTAATATTCATTAATACAATCGAGAATGGTGTAGACAGTAAAGTGTTAAAATTTGCTGACGATCTTAAAGTTTTCAGGGTTATTAGGAGAGATAACGACCAGGATCTTTTCCAGTCGGATCTGGATAGGTTGGTTGAATGGTCAGAAACATGGCAAATGGAATTTAATATTAACAAATGTAAAGTTATGCATGTAGGCCGAGTAAAAAGAAGAACTTCATACAAAATGGGGGGACAGGAGATGTCACAGACGGTAATGGAAAGGGACCTAGGGGTAATAGTTAACAGTAAGCTGTCTGCATCTGACCAGGTAACCAAAGCTAGAAAGCAGGCGCTAAGGATGCTTGGTGCCATTTACAGGAATGTTTCTTATAAAAGTGCTGAGGTGATAACTAAACTGTATTGTGCATTTGTTAGACCACATTTAGAGTACTGTGTTCAAGCTTGGTCTCCAACGTATGAGAAAGATTGTTGGTTACTAGAAAGGGTACAAAAACGGGCAACGAAAATGGTTAACGGTATTAGTAATTTAGAATATGAGGATAGGCTTAAAACATTGGATATGTTCTCACTTAAATACAGAAGATTGAGGGGGGATCTCATTGAAGTTTTTAAGTTTGTAAATGGTCAACAGATTGGGTATTTAAAGAACTTGTTTGATTTTGATAGAGAGAAAAGAGGGCGATGCCATCAGTATAAACTTATTGTTAAACAAAGCAGGACTAGATTAAGACAGTCGTTTTTCAGTAGAAGGGCTGTGAGCCATTGGAACAATTTACCAGGTGATGTAATCAGTGCAGCCACATTAGTTTCTTTCAAAGCTGGGCTCGACAAATATTTTGCGGGAAAGGGTTTTGTTTATAAATATTCCTGGGATTAGTCTTAGTTATAGTGATACACATATGCGAATATACATAAGAACATAACAAATTGAAATAGGTTGCTTACAAGAAAGGGATTATTTTGAGAAGGAAGATTGTGTATGTGTGGGACTAGTGTAATTACAACGTTTGTATGGATTGAATGTCTTGTGAATGTAGATTGCTAAATTCTGAGGTTCGTGTGTGCAGGACGATGTATATGTACTGGATGTTAAATTCTGAAAATGGTTAGTGTGTATTACATGATATGGTGCCCTGCGAGGCAATGTATGTGGCCGTTCATGTCCGTTGTCACATGTGTGCCGTTCACGTCCATGTGTGCCGTACAACCCAGGACGGGCCCATGAGGCTCTTTGTTGTACTGAAAATTTATGTCTTTATGTCTTTATGAACATATACGCTAAGCCGGGGTGGAGTTTTCACGGGTTTAAAGGAAATAGTTCACCTTCAACATGGGGTTTTGAACTGAAATAGCAGTTGTGTAGCCCGTGTTGAGAAATCCCTATCTGCAACTTTTCTTGGCTGAAAAGACTCTCCAGCCGAAGATATTTGACTTTTTGGCGAAGGAATGCGGCGCATATATGATATACCGTACCGTCTGAAAGTGCCCGCACTGCATGGAGCATGCACAGACCAATAACGCACACCATACAATTAATAATTTACGACCTTGTGTCCTGAATTGGCGCGATGTAGGACCATTTTTGAAAAGGAAAAAAGAAACTGTATTCAAAAAAAGAATAAAATCGTATTCTGATACATTTTCCGAAGGTGAACTATTTCCTTTAAAGGAAATAGTTCACCTTCAACATGGGTTTTTTAACTGAAATAGCAGTTTTGTAGCCCGTGTTGAGAAATCCCTATCTGCAACTTTTCTTGGCTGAAAAGACTCTCCAGCCGAAGATATTTGACTTTTTGGCGAAGGAATGCGGCGCATATATGATATACCGTACCGTCTGAAAGTGCCCGCACTGCATGGAGCATGCGCAGACCAATAACGCACACCATACAATTAATAATTTACGACCTTGTGTCCTGAATTGGCGCGATGTAGGACCATTTTTGAAAAGGAAAAAATAAACTGTATTAAAAAATAGAATAAAATCGTATTCTGATACATTTTCCGAAGGTGAACTATTTCCTTTAAAGGAAAATAGTTCACCTTCAACATGGGGTTTTTAACTGAAATAGCAGTTTTGTAGCCCGTGTCGAGAAATCCTTATCTGCAACTTTTCTTGGCTGAAAAGACTCCAGCCGAAGATATTTGACTTTTTGACGAAGGAATGCGGCGCATATATGATGTACCGTACCGTCTGAAAGGCTTCACCATGACTCACGGTGTTCACAGTAGAGCGGCCAGCGCGGCCAGCAGCGCGCTCAGCAGGCACACGCCAGCCGACCGGAGAGACGAGGGTGGCGCGCCGCTGCCGTCCGGCTGTTTGGAGACCAGCGCTTCTGTAACGCACCGCACTCGTGTCAGCGGCGAGTCGGGGGTGGAACTGCGTGAGCCGCTGCAGCTCAGTGGGAGTAGGACATACGTTTAAAACTATGTTGTGTGTGTTAATGGTCTGGTTAATGGCTATGAAACGGTGCCTGTATGCCAACAAAGTGTTACTATTAGTGTACATTGATAATTTTGTTCTTGGAAATGGAAATGCACAAAACTGTGAAGCATTTGTTTTCCTTCCAAAATATCTTTTTTCTTTTCGTAGGTATACAAAGCCTCTATCCATATTGTATACCTGCATAATGACTCAGCACCATGACCACTCCAAAGTCAGTTTACGTTACTTCAAAGATTCTTTTGGACAACTTAACCAGAATATCATAAATTGTGCTGTGAAATAAGTTACAATAAATGTTTACTGTATTTATAAATAATATATAAATTAACCCGACAAGAAGCTCCATATGAGTGTGTGTGTTAGTAATTGCCATTGGTCGGGATATTTGTTTATTAAAGGAAATAGTTCACCTTCAACATGGGATTTTGAACTGAAATATCAGTTTTGTAGCCCGTGTTGAGAAATCCTTATCTGCAACTTTTCTTGGCTGAAAAGACTCTCCAGCCGAAGATATTTGACTTCTTGGAGAAGGAATGCGGCGCATATATGATATACCGTACCGTCTGAGAGTGCCAGCACTGGTCTGAGCATGCGCAGACCAATAACGCACACCATAACATTAATAATTTACGACCTTCTGTCCTGAATTGGCGCGATGTAAGACATTTTTGAAAAGAAAAAAAGGAACTGTATTACAAAATATAATAAAGTCGTGTTCTGAAAAATGTTCCGAAGGTGAACTATTTCCTTTAACGGGTGTGTAACGGGTGCCATAGATGTTCCACGGGTATAATGGGTGAGTGCCGGCTATAAGGGGGTTATCACGTGTTCCACAGGGGCACAGCGAGTGTTACGGGTGTATGTCGGGCACCGTAGGTTTTTTGACGGGTACTTCGCGTGTATGACGGGTACAAAAACGTATTATAGGTACGACAGGTGTCACGGGTAGTACGGGTTATCAATCCCTAATTGCCTATCACTGGCTTGCACCACCACTTGACACCAGTAATCGCCCAGCGGAGTGGACGGGTTAGCACTAGTGGTAAACTATTTTAATTAATTACTGGCACCCCAGCCGAAATCCGTTAAATGCGGGCCGGTATTACACCATTCTTCTGAACCATTTGCTGCATTTAAATGGTTTGCTGCAAGAACCATTTGCTGCATTTAAATGATTTGCTGCAAGAACCCTTTGCTGTATTTAAATGGTTTGCTGCAAGAACCATTTGCTGCATTTAAATGGTTTGCTGCAAGAACCATTTGCTGCATTTAAATGGTTTGCTGCAAGGACCATTTGCTACAAGAAACTGAGATAACAGCAGACCATGGGTTAAAGGAAATAGTTCACATTCAACATGGAGTTTTGAACTGAAATAGCAGTTTTGTAGCCCGTGTTGATAAATCCTTATCTGGAACTTTTCTTGGCTGAAAAGACTCCAGCCGATGATATTTGACTTTTTGGCGAAGGAATGCGGCGCATATATGATGTACCGTACCGTCTGAAAGTGCCAGCACTGCCAGGGAGCATGCGCAGACCAATAACGCACACCATAAAATTAATAATTTACGACCTTCTGTCCTGAATTGTCGCGATGTAGGACCATTTTTGAAAAGAAAAAAAAGAAACTGTATTACAAAATATAATAAAATCGTGTTCTGAAAAATGTTCCGAAGGTGAACTATTTCCTTTAAAGAACCAGTGAAACTACATATACTGTACTTAGCCTACATATTTGTATCTTTCCGGAGTGCGATTTGAATGTCCCCAAAGGCTTCACGTCCTACATTACAACTAGTCTTTTGTGGTCTTTCTGTGAAAGCTAATTGTTCACGATATATATTTTTTCATCCTACATTGAGACGTCCCACTGAATCGCCTGGTCATTGTACCACCGACAATGGGTCACGAGTCAGTCCGCGTGGGTCCAATTAGATTGGGAACAGTGCCGGTCTGACGGGGAGAAAGTCGACCCGGCACCGGAGCGCGACCCGCCGCGGCCCCGCTGTCCGCCTGACAGGACTCACGACCCCCTGGACACCCAGCCTTGACGGCCGATCGCCCCGGGCAGTCACATGACCAGCCGGCACCGGTGAGCCGGAGGGAGGTGCCTCACGCCCCGTGACCACGTGATCGGACAACCGTGAAACGGGTATGGGTATAACGAGCGGGCATCACCCCGAGAAAAACGGCGACCCTGCTGCATCTGGCCTGTCAGTAGACGATTCGTATATTGGTAATCACATGTCATATCGTCTCCATAAATTTGGCCCGGGCCTTCTGTGCGTGTACCCCTTCGCCAGATACACGACTGTATCGGTATTGTGATTGACATATAGTCGTTTCGGAAATTTGGCCTGAAGTGTTTTGTTTGTATGGGTTTCTGGAATTGAAGCCTTTCGCTAAGAACATTGTATGTTGAAGCTGATTACCAACCGATCGCAATTTTGATTCGCTGGCAGACTAGATTCGAAAGCTTCTTTTGCCGCAAAGCCTGGACAGGGGAGGCCTCCCGCTCAATAACCTTATTTGCGAACCAAAATAATGCACATTAAATGAACTAGGATCATTAAACATTTTTATAAGAGATGGTTGTGTTTGCCAGAATGATGCAATTAATATAGATCGGAATGATCAATAGCATGGCAATATTTATTATTTATATAAACAATGGCCGAAATTACCGAATAGAGCTTTCGTTTTTACATCATCTTCAAGATTTTGAAGATGTTGTAAAAACGAAAGCTCGATTCTGTAATTTCGGCCATTGCTTATATACAGAATAAATATTGCCATGCTATTGATCATCCCGATCTATATTAATTAAAAAAAATATCGTGAAAAACGGCAGTGTACTACTATGCCACAGCCACATTGACACTATAGCTACAGAATATTAAACAAAAATATAAGTACTTTATTAAAGGAAATAGTTCACCTTCAACATTAGTTTTAAACTGAGATAGCAGTTTTGTAGCCCGTGTTGGGAAACCCCTATCTGCAGGTTTTCTTGACTGAAAAGACTCTCCAGCCGAATATATTTGAGTTTTTGGCGAAGGAATGCGGTGCTGGCATAATAATGTTGTACTGGTTCTAGCCCGGGCAGAGGCTATACCATCAGCCAATCAGCTTGCAGCTGGTGCTAGCAAGCGATCGCCGGCCGCCGGTTGGCACATCTCCAATGCGAGTCTATCTTTACGCGACTACTTTTGAATCTGATTGGCTGAACCATTGTTTACATTCGCGTGACGTCAGGACTCTGACTCAGAGAGTATGCATATAGTTTTGATAAACAATAAAAATGTACGGCCTTCTGTCCTGAATCGGCGCGATATAAGGCCATTTTTGACAATATAAAAATAAATTGTATTAAAAAATATAATCAAATCGTGTTGGGTAAACAATTTTCAAGGTGAACTATTTCCTTTAAAGGGATTATACGGGTTTTTCCCAGAATAATTGAGTTACATAGTAAAACGTACTTATAAAGGTGGTAGAAGTCCCACGGTAGCCACATTTTTCTGGAAATTACCTCTTCTGCACGTAAGGACATTCCAAAGTGCGCGGTGATGCCACAGCGTATTTTCTGCAGGACCGGCTGAGGCAGAGCCAGTCATCTCTTTTATGCTAATAAAAACACCTCACGTATGGCATATTTCCGGTAAAATAAGCAATATTTGAAAGAAAATAAACTTGTTTTGTTCCAACGATAGCAGCAGTTACCTAGTTTTCCCATACAATTCTATATTTTTATGAATTTTCATGCCAAAAAATTAATACGCCACCACCAAATTATCAGCGCTAAAGGCCAGAGAAAAGAAAACCACACAAGCACAAAACCTCAACGAACAGTGTGTAGTAATACAAAGTCCCGTCAGTTTTGAATTGCATAATAATTGTGTGATCCAGTGTAGGACTTGCAGATAATTCAAAACTCTAAAATTGATCTTAAGATAAAAGTGGTGGACAGTAGTGCCGATCAAGTACTCGTTATCTGATACTAGTCTCGAAAAACGCCCAAGTTTTAACGCTGATAATTTCTGAAATAATGGACTAAATGAGCATTGAGGTCCCGGTTATATGTCTTAAACGTGTTTAATGCTCATACAACTGCAAAAGAGTGCATTTACTTTCAGGACGGAAACCCGTATAATCCCTTTAACAAAAAGGAGAAATGCGCCATAGAATTTTGGCGGCAGAGCAAATTTGCGATTTTGCTTCTATTTTGTTCTCAGAAGTATGACATTGCTCCTCAATGATTGTGCTGTCCGCTGTCGTCTACGTTCAAAACATATATTTGTGTATTTGTGTCTCGGTGATACTTTCCGGATGGTATAGCCTCCTCGATACCAGAAGGACAGATTTATGGATTTGTGTGATTGGCTGATTGCTCGCTAAAATGGAAGTAATTTCGGCCAATTAAATATATTCCCATTCATGGACATTAGGGTCCGTCATTTTGCAACTTGTTCGACTTTTTCCAGGTTTTCGGAGCTTTTCCCATGCGTCTCGACGTGAAAACAATATGGTATGGTTCTTTTTCCCCCAAAAAATGCGTTTAAACTTAGCGCATACACGATTTATGCAAACAATATTTTGGGTTTCTGCATTAATCAGGGAGATTGTGAAGTAAATAGTTTTCGCACATTTTTTAGCATTTTTCCTATATTCGCTGTGTCGTATTTGATCTAACAAATTTATTTCATCGCAGTCACGCATTTACTGGAAGTGTTATTCAATACTTCCACAGTCGCCGCTTTCAGCGCCATCTATTGAGCGATATAGTAAACTTTGTTCTATAAGTGGTTTCTCAGCTGCTGACCGCTACTGAGATGCGGGAAATGAGCCAACGTGACCCCATGGTAATGTTCTAACCAGAAAGAATGTTGAACTAACCTTGCCACGCCTAATTGCACCCTGGTTGTACTACAACTTTGGCCGCCCGTTCACCGCATAACCCCAGGTCCAGCAGATCCGCTGTTGTCCCACTCCTCCGCCGCTGTTGTCCCACTCCTCTGGAGCGTCCTTCAGCCACTCCCCTTGTGGTTCATAACACTGACACCAGCTAGGAGTCCCAGTATATGACTAGACGGACCCTCCTCTGTGCCGGGGAGGCTGGGGACGGACACTCCTCTGGGCCGAGGAGGCCGCACGGACCCTCCTCGATACCAGAAGGACAGGACGGACCCTCCTCTCTGCCGGGAAGACTTGACGGACCCTTATCTGTACCAGAGGGACTGGACGGACCCTCCTCTGTACCAGAGAGGCTGGACGGACCCTCCTCTGTACCAGAGGAACTGGACGGACCCTCCTCTGTACCAGAGGGACTGGACGGACCCTCCTCTGTATCAGAGAGGCTGGACGGACCCTCCTCTGTACCAGAGGGACTGGACGGACCCTCCTCTGTACCAGAGGGACTGGACGGACCCTCCTCTGTATCAGAGAGGCTGGACGGACCCTCCTCTGTACCAGAGGGACTGGACGGGCCCTCCTCTGTACCAGAGGGACTGGACGGACCCTCCTCTGTACCAGAGAGGCTGGACGGACCTTCCTCTGTACCAGAGGGACTGGACAGCCCCTCCTCTGTACCATATATGATGGACGGACCTTCCTCTGTGCCGAGGAGGCTGCACGGACCCTCCTCGATACCAGAAGGAAGGACAGGACGGACCCTCCTCTGTATCAGAGAGGCTGGACGGACCCTCCTCTGTACCAGAGGGACTGGACGGACCCTCCTCTGTACCAGAGGGACTGGACGGACCCTCCTCTGTACCAGAGAGGCTGGACGGACCTTCCTCTGTACCAGAGAGGCTGGACGGACCTTCCTCTGTACCAGAGGGACTGGACAGCCCCTCCTCTGTACCATATATGATGGACGGACCTTCCTCTGTGCCGAGGAGGCTGCACGGACCCTCCTCGATACCAGAAGGACAGGACGGACCCTCCTCTGTTCCGGAGAGGCTGGACGGACCATCCTCTGTACCAGATAGACTGGACAGACCCTCCTCTGTGCCGGGGAGACTTGACGGACCCTCCTCTGTACCAGAGAGGCTCGACGAACTCTCCGCTGTGCCGGAGAGACTGGACGGACCCTCCTCTGTACCAGAGAGGCTGGACGACCCTCCTCTGCACCAGAGAGACTGGACAGACCCTCCTCTGTACCAGAGGGACTGGACGGACCTCCTCTGTATTAGAGGGACTGGACGGACTCTCCTCTGTACCAGAGAGGCTGGACGGACCCTCCTCTGTATCAGAGGGACTGGACGGACCCTCCTCTGTACCAGAGGGACTGGACGACCCTCCTCTGCACCAGAGAGACTGGACGGACCCTCCTCTGTATCAGAGGGACTGGACGGACCCTCCTCTGTGCCAGGGAGACTGGACGGACCCTCCTCTGTAACAGAGGGACTGGACGTACCCTCCTCTGTGCCGGGAGACTGGACGGACACTCCTCTGTGCGGGGTAGACTGGACGGACAATCCTCTGTACCGGAGAGACTGGACGGACCCTCCTCTGTACCAGAGAGGCTGGACGACCCTCCTCTGCACCAGAGAGACTGGACAGACCCTCCTCTGTACCAGAGGGACTGGACGGACTCTCCTCTGTACCGGATAGACTGGACGGACCCTCCTCGATACCAGGACAGGACGGACCCTCCTCTGTGCCGGGAAGACTGGACGGACACTCTTCTGTGCCGGGGAGACTGGACAGACCCTCCTCTGCACCAGAGAGGCTGGGCGGGCCCTCCTCTGCACCAGAGAGGCTGGACGGACCCTCCTTTGTACCAGAGGGACTGGACGGACCTTCCTCTGTGCCGGGGAGACTAGACGGACCCTCCTCTGCACCAGAGAGGCTGGGCGGGCCCTCCTCTGCACCAGAGAGGCTGGACGGACCCTCCTCTGTACCAGAGGGACTGGACGGACCCTCCGCTGTGCCGGGGAGACTGGACGGACCCTCCTCTGCACCAGAGAGGCTGGGCGGGCCCTCCTCTGCACCAGAGAGGCTGGACGGACCCTCCTTTGTACCAGAGGGACTGGACGGACCTTCCTCTGTGCCGGGGAGACTGGACGGACCCTCCTCTGCACCAGAGAGGCTGGGCGAGCCCTCCTCTGCACCAGAGAGGCTGGACGGACCCTCCTCTGTACCAGAGGGACTGGATGGACCCTCCGCTGTGCCGGGGAGACTGGACGGACCCTCCTCTGCACCAGAGAGGCTGGGCGGGCCCTCCTCTGCACCAGAGAGGCTGGACGGACCCTCCTCTGCACCAGAGAGGCTGGGCGGGCCCTCCTCTGCACCAGAGAGGCTAGACGGACCCTCCTCTGTACCAGAGGGACTGGACGGACCCTCCGCTGTGCCGGGGAGACTGGACGGACCCTCCTCTGCACCAGAGAGGCTGGGCGGGCCCTCCTCTGCACCAGAGAGGCTGGACGGACCCTCCTTTGTACCAGAGGGACTGGACGGACCCTCCTCTGCCGACGTGTTAACCAACATACAAGCTAGACTGTCCTGGATACCTGTCAGCGCGCGCTGCGGAAGACGGTGACTGCAGCGCCGCTGCCCGTGACGCAGGTCTGCTGGACCTGGGGTTTGCGGTGTACGGGTGGCCAAAGTTGTAGTACAACCAGTGTGCAACAAGGCGTAAGAAGGTCAATGTTGGGCTAGTTCAACATTCTTTCTGGTTAGAGCATTACCATGGGGTCACTCTGGCTCATTGCCCGCATCTCAGTAGCGGTCAGCAGCTGATAAACCACTTATAGAACAAAGTTTACTATATCGCTCAATAGATGGCGCTGAAAGCGATGACTGTGGAAGTATTTAATAACACTTAGTCCAGTTTAGATGCATGTGAGGCCTGGAATGTTTTCAAAGCTAGATTAAGCCAAATTCAGAATCGGCATATACCCCTCAGGCACAAACGTAACAGAACCAAGGGCAAACCAGTTTGGCTTACCCCAGAAGTAAGGAGTGCTATACAAGCTAAAAGAAGTGCATTTGGCATTTTGAAGGGATCTTCACTAGATATAAATCAGAAGGCCTACCAGAATGCAAGAAATTCAGTTAAGAAAAAGGTCAGAGCAGCTAAAAGGGCAAAGGAACTTGATTTAGCTAGACATTGTAATGCAGATAGTAAGAAGTTCTTCAGTTTTTTATAAGTTCAGTACAGTTTCCAAAAATATAGGTCCATTTAAGGTAGATGATGTGTTAGTTAGCAAGGACAGTGAAATGGTTGAAGTGCTTAATGATCAGTTTCAATCTGTCTTTACTATCGAGGACCAGAGTAGTATTGCAGCACTTCAGCCTGAGCTAGAGACAGAGGAGACTATAGGAGAGCTAGGTGGCATAAGTAGTGAACTTGTTCTAGAATATCTAAAGAAAGTAAGGCCTAACAAGGCAGAAGGACCTGATGAAATCCATGCTAGACTTTTAAGAGAATCTGAAAGGGAGTTGTCGGTTCCATTAGCCATAATATTTTCTAAATCACTCGCAGATAGTAAAATTCCACTTGATTGGAAAAGAGCAAATGTTGTTCCTATTCATAAAAAGGGAGATAGAAGTAAAGAGGAAAACTATAGACCGGTTAGTCTGACCTCATTAGTCTGCAAGGTGCTTGAATCAATCATCAAAGATAAGATTGTTGAATTCTTGGAGCAAAATGAACTCATCAAGGATACACAGCATGGCTTTAGGAAGGGCCGTTCTTGTTTAACTAATCTTCTGGAGTGTTTGGATGTTGCAACAGATAGCTTTGATCAGGGTAAACAGCTAGATGTAGCTTTTCTTGATTTCAGTAAAGCATTTGACAAAGTCCCCCATACAAGACTGGGGTTGCAACTTAAAATTCATGGGATCAGGGGCAAGATTCTGGATTGGATAGAAACGTGGCTTTCAGGACGCCAGCAAAGGGTTATATTGAATGGGTGCCAATCACAATGGAAGGAGGTTCTCAGTGGGGTTCCACAGGGCTCAGTCCTGGGCCCATTGCTTTTTATAATATTTGTGAATGCAATTGAGAACAGTATAGACAGCAAAGTCTTGAAATTTGCAGACGATCTGAAAGTTGTCAGGATTATTAGAGGAAAACATGATCAGGATGTTTTTCAATCAGATCTGGACAAGCTAGTTGAGTGGTCTGAAGCATGGCAGATGAAATTCAATTTGAGTAAATGTAAGATTATGCACGCTGGACGGGTTAGCAGTAAACATAGGTATGAAATGGGTGGGCAGAAAATGGAGCAGATTGAAAAGGAAAGAGATTTAGGTGTCGTGGTAAACAATAGACTATCAGCGTCAGACCAGGTTGTAGAAGCTAGGAAAAAGGCACTTAGAATGCTAGGGGCCATTAACAGAAATGTTTCCTACAAGAGTGAAAAGGTAATAACAAAACTGTATTGTGCATATGTTAGACCACATTTGGAGTATTGTGTACAAGCCTGGTCTCCAACATATGAGAAAGATTGCTGGTTGTTAGAAAGAGTTCAAAAAAGGGCAACAAAAATGGTTAATTGTCTTGGTAGTTTACCTTATGAAGATAGATTAAAGAAATTGGGTATGTTTTCACTTAGATATAGAAGGCTAAGAGGAGATCTAATTGAAGTCTTCAAATTTGTAAATAAAAGGGTATGTTTGAGTTCAATAGGGAAAATCGAGGTAGAGGTCATCAGCATAAACTCATTATGAAACAAAGTAGGACTAGGCTACGACAGTCATTTTTCAGTAGAAGGGTTGTAGGACATTGGAATATGCTACCAGGGGATGTCGCTGATGCAGTGACACTTGCTTCCTTCAAAATTAGATTAGATAAATACTTTACAGAGAAGGGATTAGTTCATAAATACTCGTGGGATTAGCCTTCTTTTATGCAGGTAGAGTAAGGTGATTTGAAGGGGCGAGACTGGTGGAGGGGGGGGGGGGGGGGGGTGGGGTGCAACCTCGGATGGGCCCAAGAGGCTCTTTGTTGCACTTTTCTTTTATGTCTTTATGTCTTTATGTCTTTATGTCTGTTGTGTGTCTGTTGTGTGTCTGTTGTGTGTCTGTGTGTGTCTGTGTGTGTCTGTGTGTGTCTGTGTGTGTCTGTGTGTGTCTGCGTGTGTCTGCGTGTGTCTGCGTGTGTCTGCGTGTGTCTGCGTGTGTCTGCGTGTGTCTGCGTGTGTCTGTGTGTGTCTGTGTGTGTCTGTGTGTGTCTGTGTGTGTGTGTCTGTGTGTGTGTGTCTGTGTCTGTGTGTCTGTGTGTGTCTGTGTGTGTCTGTGTGTGTCTGTGTGTGTCTGTGTGTGTCTGTGTGTGTCTGTGTGTGTCTGTGTGTGTCTGTGTGTGTCTGTGTGTGTCTGTGTGTGTCTGTGTGTGTCTGTGTGTGTCTGTGTGTGTCTGTGTGTGTCTGTGTGTGTCTGTGTGTGTCTGTGTGTGTCTGTGTGTGTCTGTGTGTGTCTGTGTGTGTCTGTGTGTGTCTGTGTGTGTCTGTGTGTGTCTGTGTGTGTCTGTGTGTGTCTGTGTGTGTCTGTGTGTGTCTGTGTGTGTCTGTGTGTGTCTGTGTGTGTCTGTGTGTGTCTGTGTGTGTCTGTGTGTGTCTGTGTGTGTCTGTGTGTGTCTGTGTGTGTCTGTGTGTGTCTGTGTGTGTCTGTGTGTGTCTGTGTGTGTCTGTGTGTGTCTGTGTGTGTCTGTGTGTGTCTGTGTGTGTCTGTGTGTGTCTGTGTGTGTCTGTGTGTGTCTGTGTGTGTCTGTGTGTGTCTGTGTGTGTCTGTGTGTGTCTGTGTGTGTCTGTGTGTGTCTGTGTGTGTCTGTGTGTGTCTGTGTGTGTCTGTGTGTGTCTGTGTGTGTCTGTGTGTGTCTGTGTGTGTCTGTGTGTGTCTGTGTGTGTCTGTGTGTGTCTGTGTGTGTCTGTGTGTGTCTGTGTGTGTCTGTGTGTGTCTGTGTGTGTCTGTGTGTGTCTGTGTGTGTCTGTGTGTGTCTGTGTGTGTCTGTGTGTGTCTGTGTGTGTCTGTGTGTGTCTGTGTGTGTCTGTGTGTGTCTGTGTGTGTCTGTGTGTGTCTGTGTGTGTCTGTGTGTGTCTGTGTGTGTCTGTGTGTGTCTGTGTGTGTCTGTGTGTGTCTGTGTGTGTCTGTGTGTGTCTGTGTGTGTCTGTGTGTGTCTGTGTGTGTCTGTGTGTGTCTGTGTGTGTCTGTGTGTGTCTGTGTGTGTCTGTGTGTGTCTGTGTGTGTCTGTGTGTGTCTGTGTGTGTCTGTGTGTGTCTGTGTGTGTCTGTGTGTGTCTGTGTGTGTCTGTGTGTGTCTGTGTGTGTCTGTGTGTGTCTGTGTGTGTCTGTGTGTGTCTGTGTGTGTCTGTGTGTGTCTGTGTGTGTCTGTGTGTGTCTGTGTGTGTCTGTGTGTGTCTGTGTGTGTCTGTGTGTGTCTGTGTGTGTCTGTGTGTGTCTGTGTGTGTCTGTGTGTGTCTGTGTGTGTCTGTGTGTGTCTGTGTGTGTCTGTGTGTGTCTGTGTGTGTCTGTGTGTGTCTGTGTGTGTCTGTGTGTGTCTGTGTGTGTCTGTGTGTGTCTGTGTGTGTCTGTGTGTGTCTGTGTGTGTCTGTGTGTGTCTGTGTGTGTCTGTGTGTGTCTGTGTGTGTCTGTGTGTGTCTGTGTGTGTCTGTGTGTGTCTGTGTGTGTCTGTGTGTGTCTGTGTGTGTCTGTGTGTGTCTGTGTGTGTCTGTGTGTGTCTGTGTGTGTCTGTGTGTGTCTGTGTGTGTCTGTGTGTGTCTGTGTGTGTCTGTGTGTGTCTGTGTGTGTCTGTGTGTGTCTGTGTGTGTCTGTGTGTGTCTGTGTGTGTCTGTGTGTGTCTGTGTGTGTCTGTGTGTGTCTGTGTGTGTCTGTGTGTGTCTGTGTGTGTCTGTGTGTGTCTGTGTGTGTCTGTGTGTGTCTGTGTGTGTCTGTGTGTGTCTGTGTGTGTCTGTGTGTGTCTGTGTGTGTCTGTGTGTGTCTGTGTGTGTCTGTGTGTGTCTGTGTGTGTCTGTGTGTGTCTGTGTGTGTCTGTGTGTGTCTGTGTGTGTCTGTGTGTGTCTGTGTGTGTCTGTGTGTGTCTGTGTGTGTCTGTGTGT
>JAXIVJ010000784.1:0-7500 GCA_036785665.1 Chirona hameri | reverse complement strand
CCCCCAGTCAATGGCGGGTTAAGAGGCATTCGGTAACAGGTAATTGCTCGTCTTTAATATGAGCAATGACATGTTACCGAATGCCTCTTAATCGCTAACGAAGGGTGTTACCCCCCCCCCCCCCCCCCCGTCAATGGCGGGTTAACCCTATTCCCTGCGGGGGCAGATTCTGCCCCTCCCGGTGGTTTTTCATTTGCCGCTTCCAAACCGTTTGGCCTAGCGTTCTGAAACTTTGTGAATTTTCCCAAAATTGAATGGCGCGTGTTGTGTTAAATATAAATAAAATCGGTCTGGCAGAGGCAGTTCTAGGCTCTTGTTTTTGGGAGGTTGTTACGAATGCGGTTTTGCGTCGCATACTTCCTTCGTGGTTTGCAGTGCAATAAATGCGTCAGAAACAATTTCAATGCAATATGCATTATAGATACTGGGATTGTACATATTTTTTTTGGGCAGAGGCGCACTCAGTATAACAAAATGGGAGACGATACCCACCCTCAAATGAGGTCCAACTTTAAATTAGTATGATAATAAAAGCGTTACGCGCATGGTGCCCCCCCCCCCCATGTTTTTTTTCCTAGATCAGCCTATGCGCAATATATCAAATTTAAAAAAATACAGCATATAATGCCCACATGTGACGTTCATGTCGTCCCAAACAATCACGAACAGCACATATTTTTTTTCCAGAAAATCCCCCACATTTTACATTCCCTGAATACGCCTATGATTTTGTTTTGTTTTTTGTCTTTTGATATGTTAAATACCAGTAAATTTGAAGCTCAAAAACGTTTAGAGCATGAAAATCGGTCGAGCCACTTGGCCGCAATGACCTTTCAAAAAATACCCAAAATGTTCGGATTTTTTCCCCCTGGTCCCCCATTTTTCAACAAAACAAAAATGTTGGGTTCAAAAAGAGAGATCTTGTTATGACAAATCGAATGGAGTTTCCCCATTGAAATCGACCGAGCGGTTCTCGAGATCTCTGGGGGGGGGGGGGGGGTAGGGGGAGGGAGGGCAGAATCTGCCCCTCCCCGCAGGTTAACGTAATTCTGGCCGCCCGCAGGGAATAGGGTTAAGAGGCATTCGGGATCAGGTCATTGATCGTCTTTAAGATGAGCAATGACATGTTACCGAATGCCTCTTAATCGCTAACGAAGGGTGTTACAATATACCCGCAAGCTCCGATTAAATTTTGTACTGTAGAGTAAGCCCTCTTTGTATTTAATATATATCACCCACTCCACATCATGTCTTTTCGCGGATCCCAGATGAGTCCCTGAACAGGTCAGAAGGGCGTTGAAAGGTCGGAGGGGCCCCTAGACGATCTGAAGGGACCCTGGGCCTTTCAACAGTAAGAATGCAGTTGTCCAGGGCAGGGCTGCGGAGTCGGAGTCGGAGTCGAAGTCGGAGTTGGAGTCGGAGTCGGTCGGAGTCGGTAGTTTTGGCCGGAGTCGGAGTTGGAGTCGGAGTCGCTAAAATCTTACCGTCTCCGACTCCGGCCCGGAGTCGGAGTCGACTTTTTGGCAATTGGCGATTACTTTGGTCGGTAGAATAGTCGTCGGCCTAGGGACATTAACTTTACATCCCTTTCGTAAGAAAATGAGTGGAAAATGAATCGAGTGGAAAGTATACTCAACAAGCGGTAGATTTGCGCCTGATGATATCAGGGCAATTATTTTTACGTCATCTGATGATGATTGGGGCTTTGGACGCACCGACTCTTACGGTCACACGGCGACCATTTTAATTTAATCGTGCTCGTTTCGTCAAGGAGATTCGAATCATACCATGGTGACCAGGTTACCTAAGTTAAATAAAAAAAATGTCCTCAGGTCAACGTCATTTAAGGTCATGTGGTGAACCAGGCATGTCGTGCTGCGCAATGTCGGACGCGTCTCGACGAGACATACACAGTGGTGCCGGTCTCACGTTCTTATCTTAATTTTATTCCGCCGCCTGCAGACGACATACTGTTAAGAATAAAATAAAACGGAAAAAATAGATGGCATTGCAGATATTGCTTAGCATGCGGTTGGAGAACGGATATAGGCCGGAGTCGGAGTTGAAGTCGGAGTCGGAGTCGGAGTCGGAGTCGATTTTTTCAGGCCGGAGTCGGAGTCGGAGTCGGAGTTGCTAAAATTATGTCGACTCCGCAGCCCTGGTCCAGGGAATAAAACTCAAAATTTTTGCACCGCTCCGTGACGCAATTTAACTACAAATTCAATTATATGCGGGTAAAAAACGGTCCGTTTCTCGGCGCATTTATGTGTTATGTTGCTACTTTCCTATATAATTGGGCAAAATAGTTCAGTTTATCACTTCTTTTAACGCAATTTTAAACGCACAATAACATTTTTAGAGGTCCGCACCATAAGCAATGTGACGCATTGATGAGAATGCATATCTAGGACATAAGACTCAAAATTTGTGTTTTGTTTTTGCGCAATTTGTTTAAGCGTTTCAGGTCTTCAGCTTAAAAAAAAAAATTCAGTTGGTATAGCTGATTCTAAGTTGGTGTCGCTGGTTCCAAAGTTTATATGGCAGTTTGCTAACTTCAGGTCCTAAAAGTTGGTATGGTCCATGCCATACCTGTCATACTGCATTTTCCATCCTTGTAACGTGCTTTTTCATCCGTTTTGTTTGGACCTTTCAACGCTTGGGAAGGGCCCCTTCCAATGCTCGGGAAGGGGGCCCTTTCGAGGCGCCGCACCCCCTGGACGAAATCCTGGCTACGTGCCTGGTCATGGAAGGCGACAGGGACAGGGTTGCGCGGACGGGCCAAGTTTTCCAACTAACCGAATAGGTTACTTGCTGTCGCAGGATAGCGCAGTTTTGAAGCGCAGTTTTGTTTATTTTATCATCTGTAGTTTGTCCGGAAGGACACAGAACAGTTGTCGGCGTTATTGTGACGTGAATGAATGATTGGAACATACTAAATATGCAAAGAAGACAAATATACAATATATAACGTCTCAAAACACATAATATTATGTATACAATATACACAATGGAGGCAGTGTTATCAAACATGCGTTACGATTAACAGACATCGGATGGATTCGTCATGATTGTCATGTCTCAACGTTTATTTCCAGAATCGTCAGATTATTCTAAATTCTACGAGTGATTCATTCACTTAATTATGAAGTAGGCGGAAAGGGAAAACCGTGTAATCCATCATGGTTTTATCTTCACTTTAAGATCGCGTAAATACGTAGACACGACACGATTCTGATCTAGAAACGTAGTAAATGGATAGGGCGATGCACAGTTTACAACCGCTGTGGCCTTGTCAAACATGGCTGATGTTGGAGTCACACATGCTACAAAGTAGTTGAATTGTATAAGCACTGCACGTCCATTAAACATGCAGCGTGCACTTATATCCTTGGATGTATGCCACTCAGTTACAGACACTGCTCGCTAAGTGCCATGGAACGTCTTTATGGCTCTGGTCTACATAATGAACAGCCTCACACAGTTCAGCACGTGGACTCTGCCGCTCAGCTTGTTTAGCTCCGCCTCGCCCGCCGCTCGTACGGTACCGTTCTCCGGGTTTATTTTTGTGTTTTGTTTAAACACTGCGCGTCGGCTGCGAGTCGGGACGACAAACATCGTTCGTCAGGGCTGATCATTTACGACGTCCGTCGCCCGGCAAACCAGACGCGGCGAGACAGTGTTTCCGGCGCTGATGTACGGGTTGTTAGTGAAGCGATCCGCCACGTTTGTATGAGATCAAAACAAGGCCATCGGTTGTAACATAAAAACACCATATTAGATAACCCATAATAATCCATTATCCGAGTAATGATATAGCCAATGTGTAACAATATTATGCAATTTTGCAATAATTTAACCATGCTGATACTCAGTTTCCGTAGGAAAACCAAATGCCTCTCAGAAAACATGCGAAGCTATTCAAGGCACGCTTCATTCCGTATGCCTGGCCTGGAAGTCCTGGACTTTCGACTCATCACGCCAGTCCGGGAATTCCGGAACTGCACTAATGTCTCCCGGAACACAAACTCTGCTCTCCTGCCGTAACACGCCAAGAATCCGTTTGATCTTGCGCCGCTGATGACCTCGTTTCAGCGGCGTTGGAGCCGCGCGGCGCCCCCCTAATTCACGCTCAGAGTCTTCCACGGTGTGTTTGTGCTGGCAGTGCGCCCAGCGGCGACATACCGCGCTGATAACGCGAAAGGCCCTTGATGCACCGCAGGAAACGCGGCCTGGGCCCGCTGCATGGAGACTGAAGAGACTGAAGGAGGACTGAAGGAAGTGGTGTCTAGCCGTTTACGCCCGGTTCTAGTCTCTGATCTTGTTTATTCTACTTCCACCGGACTCAATGATTTACCTATATAAAATGCTTTTGCCAAACCCCTTCACTCCACTTGCCATAAGGATTCTTCCAAATTGGACAAAACAAACTCTGATCGGGAGTACTCTGATCGGCTGGCTGCCAACCAGGTCGCCTCAGGATGCTGAGAGTCACCTTACCTTAGCTAAAGCATATCAATTGCACGGCAGGAAAACAGCAATCGGAATAGGGAGCGTGATGCCGCTGCAACGTCAGTCGGTGTGCTGTTCGCTCTCTTATCTCAGGGCTGAGCGAGACCCAGAGCGGGGGCCGGGCGGCTTATTACGAGCGAGCGCGAAGCGCTCGCGAGCCCTCACTGAATACGGGATTTTTCTCACATATAAGCGGCCGACCCGACCGACCATAACGCTTTTCAGAAGCTTATATCTTTGGAATCCCGCATTCGATAGACAAGCGGTCTTCACCAACTGATAGCCACATTCAATCAATTGTGTTATTGACATGTTTCGTCTCACGTGAGGGGTCAGCATGGCGTGAGGCACGTGCCGCGTCAGGGATGTCAGAAAACGCTGTCCTGCTATAGCTGATAAACGGCTGGACCGATTAAGCTGAAATTTTGTGTGTGGTTTGAGACCACACTATTTCTACGGGCCCGCCCGTCTTTCGCCGATTAAGGCGTCTTGCTGGTATTTCATAACCAAATGATCAAAATGTCCAGTTTTTGCTTTGCAGACCAAGGAGAGAAGGGTTCTGTTTTAATGTCACATATGACAGTTTACATGAGTTCCGTCTCGGGATAGACACTTCGATTTTACAAGACTTGGATGTAGTACATTTTCAGCACATACAATCATACAATACACTTCGATTGCAAATGTGTAGTATCGCCTTTTCCCGTGCTCTGGTGCTGCCAAAGTATGTAGAGACGAAATGTGTGGACCTGGACTATTCCTTATCCGTCAATAAATATATTCCCTGTTGTTATAAAGTCCTTCAAAAATATAATATACTGAGTTTAAATGAGACTCGCTAAAAGTACTGAGGTGATAAGTTGACACCGCCTTCATAATATAACTGTTCTACTGCATATTCTAATGTCTGTTCTTCTACTGTCTGTGTGTCTGGCCGAACAAAAAATTCCCCGACCCCCTCTGATTTTGATGAAAATTGCTACACCTGTAGTGTCAAGTGAAAGAAACATACACACCCACTTTTAGCTCCAGGTGACCATTATATTTACATAGAGGTCATCCAAGGTCACGATTTTTTGCATACTTTATATCAATAAAACGCTTATATCTTATGTGCTATATAATAGACTAAGTGGAATACAACTAATATCGGATACTCCACAGGGTTGGAGCATTCGGAAAAAGGGGAAAAATTCATTTGACCTCAATATGACCTTTGACACGACGAGGCCAAAATCATAAAATGTATCTTTCTCTAAGTTTGTCTGCTCGTAACTAGTCCAAATTTGGCATCTCAACGTTTTGAGATACCGCCGATTGAGTATGGTAAAGAAGTGAAACCGAGCAATGCCCCGAGGCTATATTCATGTCGCTTGCCATAATGTTGGTTTCCTTGACCCAATTGACGTCAAATTTGGTGGGTAACTTTCATTTGACGAATTCAATCACTTCCCGAGTTTTCAGCTTGACCTGACCTAGCATGACCTAGCATGACCTAGGAATAGTGTATGGCCCACAGATGCGTATTACCTATAGGTAATACGGTGTTTTATAGATGTTCAGGAGCATACCACATATGCACGGATGTTAACAGGTGACATTTATGGTCTCCATTGAGATCATGACCCCGGATGACCTTTTCAGAGGTCAACCGAGGTTACTGACCAATGCTGACCTGAGATTACTTTTTTGGCCTCTGGAAGTTTCTAGGACATTTTAGGACGCTGATTTCAAATTTGGCATCCATTTTACATAATTGTATATTCCACTGGGGTCATGCACTTTCACACGTCAACCGAGGTCACTGACCTCCGATGACCTGATATTACATTTTTGGACTCTGATAGCTTCTATGACATTTTGTGACGCATATTTAGAATTGTCACCCATATTTTTAATAATTATATGCTCAATTGGGGTCATGCTCTGTCACAGGTCAACCGAAGTCACTGACCTCCGCTGACCTAAGATGACTTTTAACCTTCCGTAGATTTTAAGAACATTTCACAGCCAAGTATGTTTTGCAGATATCTGTCAACTGTGGATAAATACAAAACAGCAGTCTATGATGAATGCGGATATCTATATACGAATGCGGATACGAAATGCAGAATGCGGATCTATATATGAATGCGGATATCATGTTAAGAATCGTTCATAAATTACGTTACGCTATTTTGACTATTTTTCAACATATATTATCGACCATATCAACCTTATCAACCATGGTACGCTTTGGCTGGTGACCCCTCGGCACTCTCCCTGAGCGTAACGTAATTTATGAACGGCTCATTAACGGGCTGGAAAGTACGTGTAACGAAAAATGTCGATTCCTCGTGAATACAATGCACTGCCATTCTATGTTGTTTTACAGTCGTTGCTGTTTGTGATCTCGCATATAATCTTTGGATATCGACGCCAGTATCCCTCAGCGCGTCATGAGTCGGGGTTCGTAATCTCCCTCGCACCGCACGCCTCCCGCCAGGGTACGCCTCCCTGGCGTTTCGCCCCTAATTGAGCTAGACCTTCGATTAGACAACCCCAGTGGAACATATAATTATATCAAATTGATGCCAAATTTGAAATCAGCATCCTAAAATGTCCTGGAAGCTTCGCAGAGGCCAAACAAAATCATATCAGGTCATCAAAGGTCAGTGACCTCGGATGACCTCTGATAAGGTCATCCGGGGTCATGATCTCAATGGAAACCATAAATGTCACCTGTTAACATCTGTGCATATGTTTTATGCTCTTGAACATCTATAAAACACCGTATTACCTATAGGTAATACATATCTTGGGCCATACACTATTCCTAGGTCAGGCTAGATCATGCGAAGTCAGGTCAAGCTGAAAACTTGGGAAATGATTGAATTTGTCAAACGGAAGCTACCCACCAAATTTGACGTCAATCGGGCCAAAGAAACCCACATTATGACAAGCGACATGAATATAGCCTCGGGGCATTGCTCCGTTTCACTTCCTTACCAT